>JAHUYU010000006.1:0-28002 GCA_030439765.1 Tripidium arundinaceum
TGATTTCCGTACTTCTTTTGTTGGAGGTATGACAGCTAGTTTTGGTTTAATAATTTCTTCCTTCCGCTTGTTTGACTTCTTATTCTTCTTTTTAGTTCCTTCTTTTTGTACAGGATTTTCCAGTATTTGGAATGAATTTCTGGCTCATACTTGATCTGAATCGTGGAACATTGCTCTTGCTGTTTGGGCCGGAACTCAAATTTCTCTTCTTTTCCATTGATACTAAAACGGATTTCTTCGGCTCCAACATCTATCTGTGCTCCTGCAGTGTTGAGGAAGGGTCATCCCAAAATGAGGGTGTTTCCTTGGTTGTCTCCATATCTAGCGCTACAAAATCCACAGGAACAAAGTATCCTCTAATCTTTACTGGTATGTCTTCGGTGATGCCCGCAGGGTAGCGAACAGATGAATCTGCTAATTGGAGTTGCATAACCGTTGGGGTTAGATGTGTAAAGTTTAGTTTATCAAAGACCGCCTTGGGCATAACACTAACACTTGCTCCAAGGTCACACAGAGCAAGATCAAACTTCTAGGCTCCAATTTAACAAGCTATGGTAGGATACCCAGGATCCTTTTTCTTCTCCGGTAAATGGTTGAGTATAGCTGCGCTACACTCCTCTGTCAGCTTGACCACCTCCTTGGTTGGTAGAGGATGCTTGTTGTTGATGATATCCTTGATATACTTGGCATAAGAAGGAACATGCAAGACATCCATTAAAGGAACACTTACATGGATTTTCTCTATCATTTCCACAAATCTTGTAAACTGCTCATCCACTGCTTGTTTTCTGTTTCTGATCGGAAACGGCAGATAATTTGTGTCTGAATAATCCTTGACTGCTTCATCTGCCTCTTGTGTTGCTTCATGTGTAGGTGCATTAGGTGATAAAGTTTCCTTTGGCTGGCGCTCTTTAATCTTCCTTGTAGATGGGTTAGGATTGGGTGGATCTCGAGTGGACTTACCACCCCTCGTGACCACTGCTTTAACATCTTCAATCTTACTTTTGGGAAGAGTAGCAGTTATTTGAGCTAACTGAGTTTCTAACATTTTATTGAAACTTAATTGATTTTTAACAGTAGATGATAAACTTCCAGATTAGCACTAATAGTCTCTAAAACCTTGTCATGGAAAGCAAGTTTCTTATTTAAATTTTCATTAATTTTAACTTGTCCTAACACAAGTTCTTTAAGCGAAGGTTGATTTGAATTAAAATTGGAGTTGGGATTTGAATTACCTTGACGTTGATTATTCCACCCATTATTACCTTGTTGGCAGAACCCATTATTGATGAAGGAGACATCTTCTTGATTCTCAGGGCAGTTATTCCTGAATGGCCAACAGTACCACAGACTTCACAAGTCATTTGTGACTCCATGGCTTGGCCAATACTTCTGATGGATTCCTTCTCTTGAGCTCGTTCATCAAGATGCTTGATGAGAAGGTCCAACTTGGCTTCTACCATGTCAACTTCCTTAACAGTGTGCATGCCTCTTCTAATTTGGTTTCTCTCATCCTTCCATCCTTGATTAGTGACCATTTTATCAATCAATGACATGGCATCATTGATGGTAAGGGAGAGAAATGCGCCTCCAGCAAGCTGCATCAAGGTGGCCTTTGGACATGGGTGTGAGCCCATCATAGAAATTTTGTAAAATCAGCCAGTTTTCAATTCCGTGATGAGGACAGGCAAGGATGTAATCTTGAAGTCATTCCCCATGCCTCAGGGATTATTTCCTCTTGATTCTGCTGGAAATTTGATATTCTTCCCCTCAAAGCATTGATCTTGGAGAGCGGGAAGTACTTTGCTAGGAATGCTGCTGCACATTTAGGTCCATGTTATCAATTGCAGTTGGGTCCATGTAGAACCACTGTTTTGCTCTTCCCGCGAGGGAAAAGGGAAACAAACGGATCTTGATCGTGTCTGGCGCAACATCCTTTATGACTATAGTGTCACAAAGTTCCAGGAACTGCTATAAGTGTGCACTAGCATCCTCACTTGGCAAACCAGTGAATTGGTTTGCTTGCACCATCGTGATAAGACCAGTACAGAGCTCGAAATTCCTGTCACCATCATTGACAGCGGGCCCTGTCGGCACGTTGGCAATGGCTGGACAGAGAACTCGCGCAATGCCTTGTTAGCCATAGGTTCAGGTGGTGCGGTGGATAACGTGGCTTGGTTCTGGAGGCGGACGGAGAGTGTAGAACGTTGGTTCGTCCTTTCCTCAAGATTGCCTCAGGATCGTCAACGAAGTTTGGAGGCAGCTGAAATCCAACTCCACTTCCACTCATAAACTATCCCTATTTTCATCCACAACATGGAGAAAACATACAAAGTTAACCTGAATGAGCAATAATTACTATACTTTATTATTACCATTGAACTTATCCATGATTAATCTAACCTTCTCCGGCAACGGCGCCAGAAATGCTTGTTGGCATTTCTTAACGTCATCACCAAGAATAGAGATCGGACCCATCCTAGGCAATGGCGCTAGAAATACTTGTTGGTATTTCTTAACATCATCACTATGAATGTAGCATTTCAACCATTCATAGATAATAATGCTAACAAATACACTGATAGTTCAGGCTCTATTCAATCCGCAAGCGCATAGATCTATCATTGTAGCATTTCAACCAGAGTATTCAGGGTATCGTTATTTATATTTTCCCATGGGAAGGCAATATCTAATCATGGATATTGGATAACTCAATGTTAATAATATAGCATAATAACCAATTGTTCATCAGGGGTAAGTGAAGCATTGATAAATTGGAGGATAGTGAAGTTCACACTGGCATAAATGAGCATCTCTATCAGAGGTAAAGGAAGATAATTAAATAAAAGAATAAAGAATAAAAGAATAATCCTAACTAGAATAGTCTATTATAGTTAATGTCAAGAATTCTAGCAAGTCATACAATTAATATAAACATGGTTAGATTCACATCTAGATGGATCGAGAGAATGCCTAAGGTCTGGTCTGCCAGCTCCCCGCATCGCTTTAGACTCCTACACCATAGCCGAACGTGGTGGAATACGAGGGACGGATAGGGCTGTCACCACCTGCTGCCTACCCCACTACCGTGGAGTACGAACTGCAATTACCCATTTCCTTGTATCCAAATACCACACTTGTATACGCAGAAACCACATATGCTCCCCCAGGACCCCGACCCTATGGATCGACAGGCACAGAACATATGCGAATCCAAAGATTTGATAAACCACCATCTAGATATTAGTCTAAACATGATCACACTAATTATATGTTTAATTAAGATCAAAGTTCTAATCATCATGATCAAGATACTTGAACTAAGAACTCGTTCTGATACGAAGAACATGAATAAAGAACTTAGCTCTAATTCAAGAACAATTCTATAAATATAAGTAGAGAACAAGAACAAGATGGAACTAGAACTAGATTTATTCATACCAAGATCAGCCAAAATGTTCTTCTCCTCTTTACAACTTGAAGCTCTGCTCTAGATCTAAACTAGAACTAAAATGATAAACTAAAACTAGAGAGCTCTGGAGTTGTATTGCCTGATAATGTGTAACTTCTGTGAAACTTGATTACAGAGGAGAACAAGGCTGCTTTTTATAGTGCCTAAAGGTTGGTTCGTGGACAAATATTCTTGGTAACCCATGGAACCGCCATTAGCACCGCCATAGGAACCTCCATGCAAAAGATGGGCCCAATACGCCACCAGGGGGTGGCTGCACCAAGGGGTCGGCTGCACCAGGGGGTCGGCCGCACCCTGGCTGCCGCCTCTCACCACCGACTTTGTCTGGTGGGCTTCCTGATGGGTCTGGATCACTTCTATGTTAGGTATTGGCCCTGGTTCACATTGTGGATTTGCCTTCTTCACATTCTTCAACTTGGGCCGCGTGAATACGCTTTGTTGATTGCGCATTTTCCCGATTTTTACACTAATTCCACACTTAAGTCCTGCAAAATAGTAATCTTCCAATACATGTGGAACTAGGTGAATATCAAAGACATATGCATGTAAAATATGTGTTTTTCTTCATTTTTCATTCAAGTTGGCGGTATGGAATAGGTCATTAGTAACCGCCAATAGTCCCAAGACCTCCCTTGTCCTTCCATCTAGTTCTCCTAACTTGGCCAGTCCTGCTGCGCCCGTTGTTGAGCTTCTAATAATACTATTGATGAGTCACATACTATTTCTGAGTTATAGGATGGTCCACAATATAATCTTCGAGATCGTAGCACTATTCACCTTGAAGAAAAGTATGGTTTTCCCTAGGTGAATGCTATTGTTGATGAGCCATCTACTTATCAGGATGCTTCTAGTATCCCATAATGGAAGTTGCTTATGTGTAAGGAGCTTGCTGCTCTTGATCGTACCAGAACTTGGGATCTTGTTCTATTACCATCACATGCAGTGCCTATCACATCTAAGTGGGTTTTCAAATTAAGACCAGGTCCGATGGTTCCATCGAGAGATACAAAGCTCGTCTTCTTGCTAGAGGTTTTTAGCAGGCTCAAGGACGTGTTATGATGAGATATTTTCCCCTGTTGCACATATGACTACTATTCATACTTTGATTGTGGTGGCTGCTACTTCTTCATGGACCATCTCTCAGATGGATGTCAAAAATGCTTTCCTTCATGGTGATTTAAATGAAGACATTTATATGCAACCACCTCCTAGTTTTGATGCTCCTTTTGGTTATGTCTGTCGTCTTCGTTGTGCTTTGTATGGTCTTAAACAGGGTCCTCATGACTGGTTTGAGCATTTTGTCTCTATCTAAAGGCTACTGGTTTTTCACCTAGTGCTCATGATCCTGCTTTATTTATTCATATCTCTCCACATGGACGTACCTTAGTTCTTCATTACGTTGATGATATGTTGATTACTGGACATTTACTTCGTGTGCTATGATACTTATGTGGAACGTTTATCCTATGCTTGAGATAGTCTGCTTCAGCTTCATTCTTACTCAGACTCCACTTGGGCGAGTGACCCAATAGATCGTCGTTCCATCAAATGATACTGCATTCTTCTTGGATCTTCTCCTCTTGCATGAAAGTCCAAGAAGCAATCATCTAAATCTCGTTATAGTACAGAGGTAGAACTTTGAGCACTTGCTGCTGCTACTACTACTACAAAGATTGTACTGCTTTGATGGTTGTCGGCTGATTTTGGTATTTCTTGCTTCAGTGAAGAAATCAGCCAACTACAACTCAGAAGGCACATATTGAAGAGCAATGGTTTTCTGATGACAATGAAACCAAGTAAAGAAGGCATCAACTTTGATATGTTTGGTAAGTTCATGCTCCATGGGATCATTAGCAATTTGTATGGCTCCTGTATTGTCACAAAGAAGTGGTGTGGCAGCATCGCAAGAAATACCAAAATCAGCCGACAACCATCAAAGCAGTACAATCTTTGTAGTAGTAGTAGCAGCAGCAAGTGCTCAAAGTTCTACCTCTGTACTATAACGAGATTTAGATGATTGCTTCTTGGACTTTCATGCAAGAGGAGAAGATCCAAGAAGAATGCAGTATCATTTGATGGAACGACGATCTATTGGGTCACTCGCCCAAGTGGAGTCTGAGTAAGAATGAAGCTGAAGCAGACTATCTCAAGCATAGGATAAACGTTCCACATAAGTATCATAGCACACGAAGTAAATGTCCAGTAATCAACATATCATCAACGTAATGAAGAACTAAGGTACGTCCATGTGGAGAGATATGAATAAATAAAGCAGGATCATGAGCACTAGGTGAAAAACCAGTAGCCTTTAGATAGAGACAAAATGCTCAAACCAGTCATGAGGACCCTGTTTAAGACCATACAAAGCACAACGAAGACGACAGACATAACCAAAAGGAGCATCAAAACTAGGAGGTGGTTGCATATAAATGTCTTCATTTAAATCACCATGAAGGAAAGCATTTTTGACATCCATCTGAGAGATGGTCCATGAAGAAGTAGCAGCCACCACAATCAAAGTATGAATAGTAGTCATATGTGCAACAGGGGAAAATATCTCATCATAACACGTCCTTGAGCCTGCTAAAAACCTCTAGCAAGAAGACGAGCTTTGTATCTCTCGATGGAACCATCGGACCTGGTCTTAATTTTGAAAACCCACTTAGATGTGATAGGCACTGCATGTGATGGTAATAGAACAAGATCCCAAGTTCTGGTACGATCAAGAGCAGCAAGCTCCTTACACATAAGCAACTTCCATTATGGGATACTAGAAGCATCCTGATAAGTAGATGGCTCATCAACAATAGCATTCACCTAGGGAAAACCATACTTTTCTTCAAGGTGAATAGTGCTACGATCTCGAAGATTATATTGTGGACCATCCTATAACTCAGAAATAGTATGTGACTCATCAATAGTATTATTAGAAGCTCAACAACGGGCGCAGCAGGACTGGCCAAGTTAGGAGAACTAGATGGAAGGACAAGGGAGGTCTTGGGACTATTGGCGGTTACTAATGACCTATTCCATACCGCCAACTTGAATGAAAAATGAAGAAAAACACATATTTTACATGCATATGTCTTTGATATTCACCTAGTTCCACATGTATTGGAAGATTACTATTTTGCAGGACTTAAGTGTGGAATTAGTGTAAAAATCGGGAAAATGCGCAATCAACAAAGCGTATTCACGCGGCCCAAGTTGAAGAATGTGAAGAAGGCAAATCCACAATGTGAACCAGGGCCAATACCTAACATAGAAGTGATCCAGACCCATCAGGAAGCCCACCAGACAAAGTCGGTGGTGAGAGGCGGCAGCCAGGGTGCGGCCGACCCCCTGGTGCAGCCGACCCCTTGGTGCAGCCACCCCCTGGTGGCGTATTGGGCCCATCTTTTGCATGGAGGTTCCTATGGCGGTGCTAATGGCGGTTCCATGGGTTACCAAGAATATTTGTCCACGAACCAACCTTTAGGCACTATAAAAAGCAGCCTTGTTCTCCTCTGTAATCAAGTTTCACAGAAGTTACACATTATCAGGCAATACAACTCCAGAGCTCTCTAGTTTTAGTTTATCATTTTAGTTCTAGTTTAGATCTAGAGCAGAGCTTCAAGTTGTAAAGAGGAGAAGAACATTTTGGCTGATCTTGGTATGAATAAATCTAGTTCTAGTTCCATCTTGTTCTTGTTCTCTACTTATATTTATAGAATTGTTCTTGAATTAGAGCTAAGTTCTTTATTCATGTTCTTCGTATCAGAACGAGTTTCTTAGTTCAAGTATCTTGATCATGATGATTAGAACTTTGATCTTAATTAAACATATAATTAGTGTGATCATGTTTAGACTAATATCTAGATGGTGGTTTATCAAATCTTTGGATTCGCATATGTTCTGTGCCTGTCGATCCATAGGGTCGGGGTCCTGGGGGAGCATATGTGGTTTCTGCGTATACAAGTGTGGTATTTGGATACAAGGAAATGGGTAATTGCAGTTCGTACTCCACGGTAGTGGGGTAGGCAGCAGGTGGTGACAGCCCTATCCGTCCCTCGTATTCCACCACGTTCGGCTATGGTGTAGGAGTCTAAAGCGATGCGGGGAGCTGGCAGACCAGACCTTAGGCATTCTCTCGATCCATCTAGATGTGAATCTAACCATGTTTATATTAATTGTATGACTTGCTAGAATTCTTGACATTAACTATAATAGACTATTCTAGTTAGGATTATTCTTTATTCTTTATTCTTTTATTTAATTATCTTCCTTTACCTCTGATAGAGATGCTCATTTATGCCAGTGTGAACTTCACTATCCTCCAATTTATCAATGCTTCACTTACCCCTGATGAACAATTGGTTATTATGCTATATTATTAACATTGAGTTATCCAATATCCATGATTAGATATTGCCTTCCCATGGGAAAATATAAATAACGATACCCTGAATACTCTGGTTGAAATGCTACAATGATAGATCTATGCGCTTGCGGATTGAATAGAGCCTGAACTATCAGTGTATTTGTTAGCATTATTATCTATGAATGGTTGAAATGCTACATTCATAGTGATGATGTTAAGAAATACCAACAAGTATTTCTAGCGCCATTGCCTAGGATGGGTCCGATCTCTATTCTTGTGATGACGTTAAGAAATGCCAACAAGCATTTCTGGCGCCGTTGCCGGAGAAGGTTAGATTAATCATGGATAAGTTCAATGGTAATAATAAAGTATAGTAATTATTGCTCATTCAGGTTAACTTTGTATGTTTTCTCCATGTTGTGGATGAAAATAGGGATAGTTTATGAGTGGAAGTGGAGTTGGATTTCAGCTGCCTCCAAACTTCGTTGACGATCCTGAGGCAATCTTGAGGAAAGGACGAACCAACGTTCTACACTCTCCGTCCGCCTCCAGAACCAAGCCACGTTCCACCGCACCACCTGAACCTATGGCTAACAAGGCATTGCGCGAGTTCTCTGTCCAGCCATTGCCAACGTGCCGACAGGGCCCGCTGTCAATGATGGTGACAGGAATTTCGAGCTCTGTACTGGTCTTATCACGATGGTGCAAGCAAACCAATTCACTGGTTTGCCAAGTGAGGATGCTAGTGCACACTTATAGCAGTTCCTGGAACTTTGTGACACTATAGTCATAAAGGATGTTGCGCCAGACACGATCAAGATCCGTTTGTTTCCCTTTTCCCTCGCGGGAAGAGCAAAACAGTGGTTCTACATGGACCCAACTGCAATTGATACATGGACTAAATGTGCAGCAGCATTCCTAGCAAAGTACTTCCCGCTCTCCAAGATCAATGCTTTGAGGGGAAGAATATCAAATTTCCAGCAGAATCAAGAGGAAATAATCCCTGAGGCATGGGAATGACTTCAAGATTACATCCTTGCCTGTCCTCATCACGGAATTGAAAACTGGCTGATTTTACAAAATTTCTATGATGGGCTCACACCCATGTCCAAAGGCCACCTTGATGCAGCTGCTGGAGGCGCATTTCTCTCCCTTACCATCAATGATGCCATGTCATTGATTGATAAAATGGTCACTAATCAAGGATGGAAGGATGAGAGAAACCAAATTAGAAGAGGCATGCACACTGTTAAGGAAGTTGACATGGTAGAAGCCAAGTTGGACCTTCTCATCAAGCATCTTGATGAACGAGCTCAAGAGAAGGAATCCATCAGAAGTATTGGCCAAGCCATGGAGTCACAAATGACTTGTGAAGTCTGTGGTACTGTTGGCCATTCAGGGAATAACTGCCCTGAGAATCAAGAAGATGTCTCCTTCATCAATAATGGGTTCTGCCAACAAGGTAATAATGGGTGGAATAATCAACGTCAAGGTAATTCAAATCCCAACTCCAATTTTAATTCAAATCAACCTTCGCTTAAAGAAACTTGTGTTAGGACAAGTTAAAATTAATGAAAATTTAAATAAGAAACTTGCTTTCCATGACAAGGTTTTAGAGACTATTAGTGCTAATCTGGTAAGGTTTATCATCTACTGTTAAAAATCAATTTAAGTTTCAATAAAATGTTAGAAACTCAGTTAGCTCAAATAACTGCTACTCTTCCCAAAAGTAAGATTGAAGATGTTAAAGCAGTTGGTCACGAGGGGTGGTAAGTCCACTCGAGATCACCCCAATCCTAACCCATCTACAAGGAAGATTAAAGAGCGCCAGCCAAAGGAAACTTATCACCTAATGCACCTACACATGAAGCAACACAAGAGGCAGATGAAGCAGTCAAGGATTATTCAGACACAAATTATCTGCCGTTTCCGATCAGAAACAGAAAACAAGCAGTGGATGAGCAGTTTACAAGATTTGTGGAAATGATAGAGAAAATCCATGTAAGTGTTCCTTTAATGGATGTCTTGCATGTTCCTTCTTATGCCAAGTATATCAAGGATATCATCAACAACAAGCATCCTCTACCAACCAAGGAGGTGGTCAAGCTGACAGAGGAGTGTAGCGCAGCTATACTCAACCATTTACCGGAGAAGAAAAAGGATCCTGGGTATCCTACCATAGCTTGTTAAATTGGAGCCTAGAAGTTTGATCTTGCTCTGTGTGACCTTGGAGCAAGTGTTAGTGTTATGCCCAAGGCGGTCTTGATAAACTAAACTTTACACATCTAACCCCAACGGTTATGCAACTCCAATTAGCAGATTCATCTGTTCGCTACCCTGCGGGCATCACCGAAGACATACCAGTAAAGATTAGAGGATACTTTGTTCCTGTGGATTTTGTAGCGCTAGATATGGAGACACCAAGGAAACACCCCTCATTTTGGGATGACCCTTCCTCAACACTGCAGGAGCACAGATAGATGTTGGAGCCGAAGAAATCCGTTTTAGTATCAATGGAAAAGAAGAGAAATTTGAGTTCCGGCCCAAACAGCAAGAGCAATGTTCCACGATTCAGATCAAGTATGAGCCAGAAATTCATTCCCAAATACTGGAAAATCCTGTACAAAAAGAAGGAACTAAAAAGAAGAATAAGAAGTCAAACAAGCGGAAGGAAGAAATTATTAAACCAAAACTAGCTGTCATACCTCCAACAAAAGAAGTACGGAAATCAAAGGCAGAAGTATCAATAATAAAAGCAAAGATGGAATGGAAGGTGAAGGTACCGGCATCCGCAACTCCTGAGGCTAATGCTTTGTAATCCAATCCTTGAGCCAATATCTAGCTTGGGGGAGGACCCCCACCTGAGGTAACATGTATCTTAATTTTCTGCATTTATTTTTTATTCTTTAGCAATTTACTTTCTGAATTTATCATTCTAAAAAAACTGAAAAAAAATGAAAAAATTCAAAAATATTTGTTTCACATGTGTGATGTAAATATGTTGATCTCCATGTTGAAATGATGAATAGTTGCTCTGTCTTATATTTTATTAGTCCTAGTTTATAACTTTGAGTTCCCCAATATTTGAGTTTATTAGCTAAATTGCTCATTTATAAAATTTGAACTTAGTGGGATGCATAAAGCCTAACTCTAGTCTAAAGTGTTATGAGATAAGATTTAGTGAAGTATGAATTTACTATGAATTTGTTCTAAGAGAGACTAGATATCCAGAGATTTTATCTTTAAAATTTAAAATCTTAAGTTCCTCAATGATATTATTTCCTACCAGAGCCATATGATGTTTTTAGTATAAGAAACCATACTCATATGCTACTTGTATTTTTATTGAGCTTTGTCAAATTGTTGTGACCATTGTTGAGATTATTTTCATGCACCCAAGATCAAGATTCACGTACACACACAAATAAAGTGCTGACTCTTACACTAAGAGTTACGCAATCCATTTTGTTCACTAAAAATGCTCCAATTGTTGTGATTCTCTATCCAAAAATATTCATGTGCCAAAAGAATATGGGCTATGTAAAAAAATGCCAAAATGCATGAGAAAAAGAAAGCATGCCAAACAGTATGATGCATAAAAAAAAGAGAGAAAACAATTTGCACTTAGATGCCTGCCCTGAGAGAAAACAATGGGTACCTCGATGCCCGCCAGTGAGAATAAGATAGCCCATATTCTCAGAAGCGTTTTCAAAAGAAAGAGAGAGTCATCATAAAAGGAGTACAAAAAATAATATATGATACACACTTGCACTTCTTGATCTAAGTGTATGAAATGTATCTCCTTTCGGTCCGGTTTTTGACTTAGCAATATTATGAAATGCAAGTAAGTTATTTTCTTCATACCTACCTATAACTCCACATAAGCCAATTACAAGTAGGATGAAAGAAAGGCAAATTTCAAAAGCCTTTGGTGAGCAATACATATACACATTGAGTGAATGAGTGAATCATTCGAGGAACCACCATTCTTTGCAAAAATATTTAAAAACTCTGGATAGATGGTTGATCAAAGAATAGAGGATTAGTGGTTCTACATTAACTGGTCTGTCTTATGATTACTAAGGATTAAGAGTCAAGGTACATAACCCCATGAGTTATAAAATAATAAAAGATGAGCGATATGCTAGTATATTCAGGTTGAGGAAGAACACTTAGTTATAAACCTGGTACTTTTAGAATATAATCAGCATTCTAGCAACTCCTGACCAACAACCTTTGTCTTAGCTTTTGCTCGGGACGTGCATAGGGTAAGCTTGGGGGAACTTGTTGGCGGTTACTAATGACCTATTCCGTACCGCCAACTTGAATGAAAAATAGAGAAAAACACATATTTTACATGCATATGTCTTTGATATTCACCTAGTTCCACATGTATTGGAAGATTACTGTTTTGTAGGACTTAAGTGTGGAATTAGTGTAAAAATCGGGAAAATGCGCAACCAACAAAGCATATTCGCGCGGCCCAAGTTGAAGAATGTGAAGAAGGCAAATCCACAACGCGAACCAGGGCAAATACCCAACATAGAAGTGATCCAGACCCATCAGGAAGCCTACCAGACAAAGTCGGTGGCGAGAGGCGGCAGCCAGGGTGCGGCCGACCCCCTGGTGCGGCCGCCCCCCTGGTGGCGTGGATTGGGCCCATCTTTCGCATGGCGGTTGCTATGGCGGTGCTGATGGCGGTTCCATGGGTTACCAAGAATATTCGTCCACGAACCGACCTTTAGGCACTATAAAAAGCAGCCTTGTTCTCCTCTGTAATCAAGTTTCACACAAGTTACAGATTATCAGGCAATACAACTCCAAAGCTCTCTAGTTTTAGTTTATCATTTTAGTTGTAGTTTAGATCTAGAGCAGAGCTTCAAGTTGTAAAGAGGAGACGAACATTTTGGCTGATCTTGGTATGAATAAATCTAGTTCTAGTTCCATCTTGTTCTTGTTCTCTACTTATATTTATAGTATTGTTCTTGAATTAGAGCTAAGTTCTTTATTCATGTTCTTCGTATCAGAACTAGTTCTTAGTTCGAGTATCTTGATCATGATGATTAGAACTTTGATCTTAATTAAACATATAATTAGTGTGATCATGTTTAGACTAATGTTCAGATGGTGGTTTATCAAATCTTCGGATTCGCATATGTTCTGTGCCTGTCGATCTGTAGGGTCGGGGTCCTGGGGAAGCATATGTGGTTTCCGCGTATACAAGTGTGGTACTTGGATACAAGGAAATGGGTAATTGCAGTTCGTACTTGTGACACCAAAGTAGATGAAGTAATAAAAAAATATTTTTTTTCAGTGGCTCAGATGGATGATTAGAAATCACAGACGCGTAGATCTCATCGAGTACATTTCGTTTGACTACTCATACGCGTCGTTTGGAGTTCGGATGATGGAGATATGATTTTTAAAAAAAAATTTAACAAAATAAAAAAAATAAAAAAACAAGATAGTGTAGCAGTGCTACAGTACCACGCCCTCCCCTGTTCGAGTCAGTTTTCCTTGTTCGACTCAACCCTTTTTTTTCCACGAACCATTGTTCCCCAAAGAGAGAAAGGAGAGGAGGGAAGAGAAGGGAAGAGGAGGGAAGAGGAGGGAAGGATCAAGGATTCCGCCGCCGCCGCCGCCGCTGTCGTCGTCGTCGCCGCCGCCGCCGTCGTCGTTGCCGCCGCCGCCGTTCTTCCTTCCACGAAAACGGTTAGGGTTTGTCTCATATCTTGATTAAGAATCGATCTCTCATTCCTCTTACTATTCGTGAGGGTTTTACCATGTTTGGAGTAGATCGGAACGTTACATCGCTGAGTTTGGATGGACTTAGTAGGGTAATCCCCAAAATCAATTTCGTCTATGTTCTGAAATTCCTGTCAGATTGAGCAGTCTCTGTTCTTCGTCAGTTTTGGATGTTTTAGAGGCCTCAATAAATTTTGGACCTGTTGACAAAGTTGTAGGGGACTTCAATACCTTTCTTTGGACGTCTAGAACACTGTCATAGCCCTCGTATTCTGGGAGATATCGCGTTTAGAATTTGAATGTTTTTGGTGGACGAAAATCTGGACAGTTTCAGATCTAACCAGTTTTTGACCATTCTAATAATTTAATTAGATATTTTGATATGAACAAAAGTTGTATAGTTCCCTCCAAGATTTCCAGATTGGTAACATTTATATTTTTTTGATTAGTATATCTCCAGTTATGAATTTTGGAAGTTTGGGGTTCAAAGTTGGACGCCAGAAATATTCAGTTAGCTTCCATAATTAATTACTCTATCTTAGAAGCCTTTGATGCAAAACCTTATAATACAAAGGTTGTAGATAATGAAGTTTTACTTGTTCTGATGAAATTTGAGAATTTTTGAATATGTGAGTCATCGTCTATGAAAAAGGGAAGAGCTAATGCTGCTGTCTTGAACGGTATCGCTAAAGGTAGACGCTTAAGTGACGGGTATGGGGCACTTTAGTGCGTTTTTGCTGTTGTAATTGCTTGGAAGTTTTTCCTTGTAGTAAGTATTGCTTGTGATCAGGTGGTAGGACTTTGGAACGTCGCTAATGCTTTTGATCTCCTTCGGTAAAGAGGCAAGTGAATGTAGTGGTGGTTTGCTACCGTTTTGGCTTGTTATTTTCATCACCTACATTCTAATATTTATGAAAGTATCAGCTCACTAGTAATCAGACCTTGTGAACTTTATCATTTAGTCTTGTTTAATTGTGGTCTCTATTTGTTGTTGATGATATCCTTGATATACTTGGCATAAGAAGGAACATGCAAGACATCCATTAAAGGAACACTTACATGGATTTTCTCTATCATTTCCACAAATCTTGTAAACTGCTCATCCACTGCTTGTTTTCTGTTTCTGATCGGAAACGGCAGATAATTTGTGTCTGAATAATCCTTGACTGCTTCATCTGCCTCTTGTGTTGCTTCATGTGTAGGTGCATTAGGTGATAAAGTTTCCTTTGGCTGGCGCTCTTTAATCTTCCTTGTAGATGGGTTAGGATTGGGTGGATCTCGAGTGGACTTACCACCCCTCGTGACCACTGCTTTAACATCTTCAATCTTACTTTTGGGAAGAGTAGCAGTTATTTGAGCTAACTGAGTTTCTAACATTTTATTGAAACTTAATTGATTTTTAACAGTAGATGATAAACCTTCCAGATTAGCACTAATAGTCTCTAAAACCTTGTCATGGAAAGCAAGTTTCTTATTTAAATTTTCATTAATTTTAACTTGTCCTAACACAAGTTCTTTAAGCGAAGGTTGATTTGAATTAAAATTGGAGTTGGGATTTGAATTACCTTGACGTTGATTATTCCACCCATTATTACCTTGTTGGCAGAACCCATTATTGATGAAGGAGACATCTTCTTGATTCTCAGGGCAGTTATTCCCTGAATGGCCAACAGTACCACAGACTTCACAAGTCATTTGTGACTCCATGGCTTGGCCAATACTTCTGATGGATTCCTTCTCTTGAGCTCGTTCATCAAGATGCTTGATGAGAAGGTCCAACTTGGCTTCTACCATGTCAACTTCCTTAACAGTGTGCATGCCTCTTCTAATTTGGTTTCTCTCATCCTTCCATCCTTGATTAGTGACCATTTTATCAATCAATGACATGGCATCATTGATGGTAAGGGAGAGAAATGCGCCTCCAGCAGCTGCATCAAGGTGGCCTTTGGACATGGGTGTGAGCCCATCATAGAAATTTTGTAAAATCAGCCAGTTTTCAATTCCGTGATGAGGACAGGCAAGGATGTAATCTTGAAGTCATTCCCATGCCTCAGGGATTATTTCCTCTTGATTCTGCTGGAAATTTGATATTCTTCCCCTCAAAGCATTGATCTTGGAGAGCGGGAAGTACTTTGCTAGGAATGCTGCTGCACATTTAGTCCATGTATCAATTGCAGTTGGGTCCATGTAGAACCACTGTTTTGCTCTTCCCGCGAGGAAAAGGGAAACAAACGGATCTTGATCGTGTCTGGCGCAACATCCTTTATGACTATAGTGTCACAAAGTTCCAGGAACTGCTATAAGTGTGCACTAGCATCCTCACTTGGCAAACCAGTGAATTGGTTTGCTTGCACCATCGTGATAAGACCAGTACAGAGCTCGAAATTCCTGTCACCATCATTGACAGCGGGCCCTGTCGGCACGTTGGCAATGGCTGGACAGAGAACTCGCGCAATGCCTTGTTAGCCATAGGTTCAGGTGGTGCGGTGGAACGTGGCTTGGTTCTGGAGGCGGACGGAGAGTGTAGAACGTTGGTTCGTCCTTTCCTCAAGATTGCCTCAGGATCGTCAACGAAGTTTGGAGGCAGCTGAAATCCAACTCCACTTCCACTCATAAACTATCCCTATTTTCATCCACAACATGGAGAAAACATACAAAGTTAACCTGAATGAGCAATAATTACTATACTTTATTATTACCATTGAACTTATCCATGATTAATCTAACCTTCTCCGGCAACGGCGCCAGAAATGCTTGTTGGCATTTCTTAACGTCATCACCAAGAATAGAGATCGGACCCATCCTAGGCAATGGCGCTAGAAATACTTGTTGGTATTTCTTAACATCATCACTATGAATGTAGCATTTCAACCATTCATAGATAATAATGCTAACAAATACACTGATAGTTCAGGCTCTATTCAATCCGCAAGCGCATAGATCTATCATTGTAGCATTTCAACCAGAGTATTCAGGGTATCGTTATTTATATTTTCCCATGGGAAGGCAATATCTAATCATGGATATTGGATAACTCAATGTTAATAATATAGCATAATAACCAATTGTTCATCAGGGGTAAGTGAAGCATTGATAAATTGGAGGATAGTGAAGTTCACACTGGCATAAATGAGCATCTCTATCAGAGGTAAAGGAAGATAATTAAATAAAAGAATAAAGAATAAAAGAATAATCCTAACTAGAATAGTCTATTATAGTTAATGTCAAGAATTCTAGCAAGTCATACAATTAATATAAACATGGTTAGATTCACATCTAGATGGATCGAGAGAATGCCTAAGGTCTGGTCTGCCAGCTCCCCGCATCGCTTTAGACTCCTACACCATAGCCGAACGTGGTGGAATACGAGGGACGGATAGGGCTGTCACCACCTGCTGCCTACCCCACTACCGTGGAGGTGGTCAAGCTGACAGAGGAGTGTAGCGCAGCTATACTCAACCATTTACCGGAGAAGAAAAAGGATCCTGGGTATCCTACCATAGCTTGTTAAATTGGAGCCTAGAAGTTTGATCTTGCTCTGTGTGACCTTGGAGCAAGTGTTAGTGGTTATGCCCAAGGCGGTCTTTGATAAACTAAACTTTACACATCTAACCCCAACGGTTATGCAACTCCAATTAGCAGATTCATCTGTTCGCTACCCTGCGGGCATCACCGAAGACATACCAGTAAAGATTAGAGGATACTTTGTTCCTGTGGATTTTGTAGCGCTAGATATGGAGACAACCAAGGAAACACCCCTCATTTTGGGATGACCCTTCCTCAACACTGCAGGAGCACAGATAGATGTTGGAGCCGAAGAAATCCGTTTTAGTATCAATGGAAAAGAAGAGAAATTTGAGTTCCGGCCCAAACAGCAAGAGCAATGTTCCACGATTCAGATCAAGTATGAGCCAGAAATTCATTCCCAAATACTGGAAAATCCTGTACAAAAAGAAGGAACTAAAAAGAAGAATAAGAAGTCAAACAAGCGGAAGGAAGAAATTAATAAACCAAAACTAGCTGTCATACCTCCAACAAAAGAAGTACGGAAATCAAAGGCAGAAGTATCAATAATAAAAGCAAAGATGGAATGGAAGGTGAAGGTACCGGCATCCGCAACTCCTGAGGCTAATGCTTTGTAATCCAATCCTTGAGCCAATATCTAGCTTGGGGGAGGACCCCCACCTGAGGTAACATGTATCTTAATTTTCTGCATTTATTTTTTATTCTTTAGCAATTTACTTTCTGAATTTATCATTCTAAAAAAACTGAAAAAAAATGAAAAAATTCAAAAATATTTGTTTCACATGTGTGATGTAAATATGTTGATCTCCATGTTGAAATGATGAATAGTTGCTCTGTCTTAAATTTTATTAGTCCTAGTTTATAACTTTGAGTTCCCCAATATTTGAGTTTATTAGCTAAATTGCTCATTTATAAAATTTGAACTTAGTGGGATGCATAAAGCCTAACTCTAGTCTAAAGTGTTATGAGATAAGATTTAGTGAAGTATGAATTTACTATGAATTTGTTCTAAGAGAGACTAGATATCCAGAGATTTTATCTTTAAAATTTAAAATCTTAAGTTCCTCAATGATATTATTTCCTACCAGAGCCATATGATGTTTTTAGTATAAGAAACCATACTCATATGCTACTTGTATTTTTATTGAGCTTTGTCAAATTGTTGTGACCATTGTTGAGATTATTTTCATGCACCCAAGATCAAGATTCACGTACACACACAAATAAAGTGCTGACTCTTACACTAAGAGTTACGCAATCCATTTTGTTCACTAAAAATGCTCCAATTGTTGTGATTCTCTATCCAAAAATATTCATGTGCCAAAAGAATATGGGCTATGTAAAAAAATGCCAAAATGCATGAGAAAAGAAAGCATGCCAAACAGTATGATGCATAAAAAAAAGAGAGAAAACAATTTGCACTTAGATGCCTGCCCTGAGAGAAAACAATGGGTACCTCGATGCCCGCCAGTGAGAATAAGATAGCCCATATTCTCAGAAGCGTTTTCAAAAGAAAGAGAGAGTCATCATAAAAGGAGTACAAAAAATAATATATGATACACACTTGCACTTCTTGATCTAAGTGTATGAAATGTATCTCCTTTCGGTCCGGTTTTTGACTTAGCAATATTATGAAATGCAACATTCATAGTGATGATGTTAAGAAATACCAACAAGTATTTCTAGCGCCATTGCCTAGGATGGGTCCGATCTCTATTCTTGGTGATGACGTTAAGAAATGCCAACAAGCATTTCTGGCGCCGTTGCCGGAGAAGGTTAGATTAATCATGGATAAGTTCAATGGTAATAATAAAGTATAGTAATTATTGCTCATTCAGGTTAACTTTGTATGTTTTCTCCATGTTGTGGATGAAAATAGGGATAGTTTATGAGTGGAAGTGGAGTTGGATTTCAGCTGCCTCCAAACTTCGTTGACGATCCTGAGGCAATCTTGAGGAAAGGACGAACCAACGTTCTACACTCTCCGTCCGCCTCCAGAACCAAGCCACGTTCCACCGCACCACCTGAACCTATGGCTAACAAGGCATTGCGCGAGTTCTCTGTCCAGCCATTGCCAACGTGCCGACAGGGCCCGCTGTCAATGATGGTGACAGGAATTTCGAGCTCTGTACTGGTCTTATCACGATGGTGCAAGCAAACCAATTCACTGGTTGCCAAGTGAGGATGCTAGTGCACACTTATAGCAGTTCCTGGAACTTTGTGACACTATAGTCATAAAGGATGTTGCGCCAGACACGATCAAGATCCGTTTGTTTCCCTTTTCCCTCGCGGGAAGAGCAAAACAGTGGTTCTACATGACCCAACTGCAATTGATACATGGACTAAATGTGCAGCAGCATTCCTAGCAAAGTACTTCCCGCTCTCCAAGATCAATGCTTTGAGGGGAAGAATATCAAATTTCCAGCAGAATCAAGAGGAAATAATCCCTGAGGCATGGGAATGACTTCAAGATTACATCCTTGCCTGTCCTCATCACGGAATTGAAAACTGGCTGATTTTACAAAATTTCTATGATGGGCTCACACCCATGTCCAAAGGCCACCTTGATGCAGCTGCTGGAGGCGCATTTCTCTCCCTTACCATCAATGATGCCATGTCATTGATTGATAAAATGGTCACTAATCAAGGATGGAAGGATGAGAGAAACCAAATTAGAAGAGGCATGCACACTGTTAAGGAAGTTGACATGGTAGAAGCCAAGTTGGACCTTCTCATCAAGCATCTTGATGAACGAGCTCAAGAGAAGGAATCCATCAGAAGTATTGGCCAAGCCATGGAGTCACAAATGACTTGTGAAGTCTGTGGTACTGTTGGCCATTCAGGGAATAACTGCCCTGAGAATCAAGAAGATGTCTCCTTCATCAATAATGGGTTCTGCCAACAAGGTAATAATGGGTGGAATAATCAACGTCAAGGTAATTCAAATCCCAACTCCAATTTTAATTCAAATCAACCTTCGCTTAAAGAACTTGTGTTAGGACAAGTTAAAATTAATGAAAATTTAAATAAGAAACTTGCTTTCCATGACAAGGTTTTAGAGACTATTAGTGCTAATCTGGAAGGTTTATCATCTACTGTTAAAAATCAATTAAGTTTCAATAAAATGTTAGAAACTCAGTTAGCTCAAATAACTGCTACTCTTCCCAAAAGTAAGATTGAAGATGTTAAAGCAGTGGTCACGAGGGGTGGTAAGTCCACTCGAGATCCACCCAATCCTAACCCATCTACAAGGAAGATTAAAGAGCGCCAGCCAAAGGAAACTTTATCACCTAATGCACCTACACATGAAGCAACACAAGAGGCAGATGAAGCAGTCAAGGATTATTCAGACACAAATTATCTGCCGTTTCCGATCAGAAACAGAAAACAAGCAGTGGATGAGCAGTTTACAAGATTTGTGGAAATGATAGAGAAAATCCATGTAAGTGTTCCTTTAATGGATGTCTTGCATGTTCCTTCTTATGCCAAGTATATCAAGGATATCATCAACAACAAGCATCCTCTACCAACCAAGGAGGTGGTCAAGCTGACAGAGGAGTGTAGCGCAGCTATACTCAACCATTTACCGGAGAAGAAAAAGGATCCTGGGTATCCTACCATAGCTTGTTAAATTGGAGCCTAGAAGTTTGATCTTGCTCTGTGTGACCTTGGAGCAAGTGTTAGTGTTATGCCCAAGGCGGTCTTTGATAAACTAAACTTTACACATCTAACCCCAACGGTTATGCAACTCCAATTAGCAGATTCATCTGTTCGCTACCCTGCGGGCATCACCGAAGACATACCAGTAAAGATTAGAGGATACTTTGTTCCTGTGGATTTTGTAGCGCTAGATATGGAGACAACCAAGGAAACACCCCTCATTTTGGGATGACCCTTCCTCAACACTGCAGGAGCACAGATAGATGTTGGAGCCGAAGAAATCCGTGATGAGGACAGGCAAGGATGTAATCTTGAAGTCATTCCCATGCCTCAGGGATTATTTCCTCTTGATTCTGCTGGAAATTTGATATTCTTCCCCTCAAAGCATTGATCTTGGAGAGCGGGAAGTACTTTGCTAGGAATGCTGCTGCACATTTAGTCCATGTATCAATTGCAGTTGGGTCCATGTAGAACCACTGTTTTGCTCTTCCCGCGAGGGAAAAGGGAAACAAACGGATCTTGATCGTGTCTGGCGCAACATCCTTTATGACTATAGTGTCACAAAGTTCCAGGAACTGCTATAAGTGTGCACTAGCATCCTCACTTGGCAAACCAGTGAATTGGTTTGCTTGCACCATCGTGATAAGACCAGTACAGAGCTCGAAATTCCTGTCACCATCATTGACAGCGGGCCCTGTCGGCACGTTGGCAATGGCTGGACAGAGAACTCGCGCAATGCCTTGTTAGCCATAGGTTCAGGTGGTGCGGTGGAACGTGGCTTGGTTCTGGAGGCGGACGGAGAGTGTAGAACGTTGGTTCGTCCTTTCCTCAAGATTGCCTCAGGATCGTCAACGAAGTTTGGAGGCAAGCTGAAATCCAACTCCACTTCCACTCATAAACTATCCCTATTTTCATCCACAACATGGAGAAAACATACAAAGTTAACCTGAATGAGCAATAATTACTATACTTTATTATTACCATTGAACTTATCCATGATTAATCTAACCTTCTCCGGCAACGGCGCCAGAAATGCTTGTTGGCATTTCTTAACGTCATCACCAAGAATAGAGATCGGACCCATCCTAGGCAATGGCGCTAGAAATACTTGTTGGTATTTCTTAACATCATCACTATGAATGTTGCATTTCATAATATTGCTAAGTCAAAAACCGGACCGAAAGGAGATACATTTCATACACTTAGATCAAGAAGTGCAAGTGTGTATCATATATTATTTTTTGTACTCCTTTTATGATGACTCTCTCTTTCTTTTGAAAACGCTTCTGAGAATATGGGCTATCTTATTCTCACTGGCGGGCATCGAGGTACCCATTGTTTTCTCTCAGGGCAGGCATCTAAGTGCAAATTGTTTTCTCTCTTTTTTTTATGCATCATACTGTTTGGCATGCTTTCTTTTTCTCATGCATTTTGGCATTTTTTTACATAGCCCATATTCTTTTGGCACATGAATATTTTTGGATAGAGAATCACAACAATTGGAGCATTTTTAGTGAACAAAATGGATTGCGTAACTCTTAGTGTAAGAGTCAGCACTTTATTTGTGTGTGTACGTGAATCTTGATCTTGGTGCATGAAAATAATCTCAACAATGGTCACAACAATTTGACAAAGCTCAATAAAAATACAAGTAGCATATGAGTATGGTTTCTTATACTAAAAACATCATATGGCTCTGGTAGGAAATAATAACATTGAGGAACTTTAAGATTTTAAATTTAAAGATAAAATCTCTGGATATCTAGTCTCTCTTAGAACAAATTCATAGTAAATTCATACTTCACTAAATCTTATCTCATAACACTTTAGACTAGAGTTAGGCTTTATGCATCCCACTAAGTTCAAATTTTATAAATGAGCAATTTAGCTAATAAACTCAAATATTGGGGAACTCAAAGTTATAAACTAGGACTAATAAAAATATAAGACAGAGCAACTATTCATCATTTCAACATGGAGATCAACATATTTACATCACACATGTGAAACAAATATTTTTGAATTTTTTCATTTTTTTTCAGTTTTTTTAGAATGATAAATTCAGAAAGTAAATTGCTAAAGAATAAAAAATAAATGCAGAAAATTAAGATACATGTTACCTCAGGTGGGGGTCCTCCCCCAAGCTAGATATTGGCTCAAGGATTGGATTACAAAGCATTAGCCTCAGGAGTTGCGGATGCCGGTACCTTCACCTTCCATTCCATCTTTGCTTTTATTATTGATACTTCTGCCTTTGATTTCCGTACTTCTTTTGTTGGAGGTATGACAGCTAGTTTTTGGTTTAATAATTTCTTCCTTCCGCTTGTTTGACTTCTTATTCTTCTTTTTAGTTCCTTCTTTTTGTACAGGATTTTCCAGTATTTGGGAATGAATTTCTGGCTCATACTTGATCTGAATCGTGGAACATTGCTCTTGCTGTTTGGGCCGGAACTCAAATTTCTCTTCTTTTCCATTGATACTAAAACGGATTTCTTCGGCTCCAACATCTATCTGTGCTCCTGCAGTGTTGAGGAAGGGTCATCCCAAAATGAGGGGTGTTTCCTTGGTTGTCTCCATATCTAGCGCTACAAAATCCACAGGAACAAAGTATCCTCTAATCTTTACTGGTATGTCTTCGGTGATGCCGCAGGGTAGCGAACAGATGAATCTGCTAATTGGAGTTGCATAACCGTTGGGGTTAGATGTGTAAAGTTTAGTTTATCAAAGACCGCCTTGGGCATAACACTAACCACTTGCTCCAAGGTCACACAGAGCAAGATCAAACTTCTAGGCTCCAATTTTAACAAGCTATGGTAGGATACCCAGGATCCTTTTTCTTCTCCGGTAAATGGTTGAGTATAGCTGCGCTACACTCCTCTGTCAGCTTGACCACCTCCACGGTAGTGGGGTAGGCAGCAGGTGGTGACAGCCCTATCCGTCCCTCGTATTCCACCACGTTCGGCTATGTGTAGGAGTCTAAAGCGATGCGGGGAGCTGGCAGACCAGACCTTAGGCATTCTCTCGATCCATCTAGATGTGAATCTAACCATGTTTATATTAATTGTATGACTTGCTAGAATTCTTGACATTAACTATAATAGACTATTCTAGTTAGGATTATTCTTTTATTCTTTATTCTTTTATTTAATTATCTTCCTTTACCTCTGATGGATTCCTTCTCTTGAGCTCGTTCATCAAGATGCTTGATGAGAAGGTCCAACTTGGCTTCTACCATGTCAACTTCCTTAACAGTGTGCATGCCTCTTCTAATTTGGTTTCTCTCATCCTTCCATCCTTGATTAGTGACCATTTTATCAATCAATGACATGGCATCATTGATGGTAAGGGAGAGAATGCGCCTCCAGCAGCTGCATCAAGGTGGCCTTTGGACATGGGTGTGAGCCCATCATAGAAATTTTGTAAAATCAGCCAGTTTTCAATTCCGTGATGAGGACAGGCAAGGATGTAATCTTGAAGTCATTCCCATGCCTCAGGGATTATTTCCTCTTGATTCTGCTGGAAATTTGATATTCTTCCCCTCAAAGCATTGATCTTGGAGAGCGGGAAGTACTTTGCTAGGAATGCTGCTGCACATTTAGTCCATGTATCAATTGCAGTTGGGTCCATGTAGAACCACTGTTTTGCTCTTCCCGCGAGGGAAAAGGGAAACAAACGGATCTTGATCGTGTCTGGCGCAACATCCTTTATGACTATAGTGTCACAAAGTTCCAGGAACTGCTATAAGTGTGCACTAGCATCCTCACTTGGCAAACCAGTGAATTGGTTTGCTTGCACCATCGTGATAAGACCAGTACAGAGCTCGAAATTCCTGTCACCATCATTGACAGCGGGCCCTGTCGGCACGTTGGCAATGGCTGGACAGAGAACTCGCGCAATGCCTTGTTAGCCATAGGTTCAGGTGGTGCGGTGGAACGTGGCTTGGTTCTGGAGGCGGACGGAGAGTGTAGAACGTTGGTTCGTCCCTTTCCTCAAGATTGCCTCAGGATCGTCAACGAAGTTTGGAGGCAGCTGAAATCCAACTCCACTTCCACTCATAAACTATCCCTATTTTCATCCACAACATGGAGAAAACATACAAAGTTAACCTGAATGAGCAATAATTACTATACTTTATTATTACCATTGAACTTATCCATGATTAATCTAACCTTCTCCGGCAACGGCGCCAGAAATGCTTGTTGGCATTTCTTAACGTCATCACCAAGAATAGAGATCGGGACCCATCCTAGGCAATGGCGCTAGAAATACTTGTTGGTATTTCTTAACATCATCACTATGAATGTAGCATTTCAACCATTCATAGATAATAATGCTAACAAATACACTGATAGTTCAGGCTCTATTCAATCCGCAAGCGCATAGATCTATCATTGTAGCATTTCAACCAGAGTATTCAGGGTATCGTTATTTATATTTTCCCATGGGAAAGGCAATATCTAATCATGGATATTGGATAACTCAATGTTAATAATATAGCATAATAACCAATTGTCATCAGGGGTAAGTGAAGCATTGATAAATTGGAGGATAGTGAAGTTCACACTGGCAATAAATGAGCATCTCTATCAGAGGTAAAGGAAGATAATTAAATAAAAGAATAAAGAATAAAAGAATAATCCTAACTAGAATAGTCTATTATAGTTAATGTCAAGAATTCTAGCAAGTCATACAATTAATATAAACATGGTTAGATTCACATCTAGATGGATCGAGAGAATGCCTAAGGTCTGGTCTGCCAGCTCCCCGCATCGCTTTAGACTCCTACACCATAGCCGAACGTGGTGGAATACGAGGGACGGATAGGGCTGTCACCACCTGCTGCCTACCCCACTACCGTGGAGGTGGTCAAGCTGACAGAGGAGTGTAGCGCAGCTATACTCAACCATTTACCGGAGAAGAAAAAGGATCCTGGGTATCCTACCATAGCTTGTTAAATTGGAGCCTAGAAGTTTGATCTTGCTCTGTGTGACCTTGGAGCAAGTGTTAGTGTTATGCCCAAGGCGGTCTTGATAAACTAAACTTTACACATCTAACCCCAACGGTTATGCAACTCCAATTAGCAGATTTCATCTGTTTCGCTACCCTGCGGGCATCACCGAAGACATACCAGTAAAGATTAGAGGATACTTTGTTCCTGTGGATTTTGTAGCGCTAGATATGGAGACAACCAAGGAAACACCCCTCATTTTGGGATGACCCTTCCTCAACACTGCAGGAGCACAGATAGATGTTGGAGCCGAAGAAATCCGTTTTAGTATCAATGGAAAAGAAGAGAAATTTGAGTTCCGGCCCAAACAGCAAGAGCAATGTTCCACGATTCAGATCAAGTATGAGCAGAAAATTCATTCCCAAAATACTGGAAAATCCTGTACAAAAAGAAGGAACTAAAAAGAAGAATAAGAAGTCAAACAAGCGGAAGGAAGAAATTATTAAACCAAAACTAGCTGTCATACCTCCAACAAAAGAAGTACGGAAATCAAAGGCAGAAGTATCAATAATAAAAGCAAAGATGGAATGGAAGGTGAAGGTACCGGCATCCGCAACTCCTGAGGCTAATGCTTTGTAATCCAATCCTTGAGCCAATATCTAGCTTGGGGGAGGACCCCCACCTGAGGTAACATGTATCTTAATTTTCTGCATTTATTTTTATTCTTTTATTTAATTATCTTCCTTTACCTCTGATAGAGATGCTCATTTATGCCAGTGTGAACTTCACTATCCTCCAATTTATCAATGCTTCACTTACCCCTGATGAACAATTGGTTATTATGCTATATTATTAACATTGAGTTATCCAATATCCATGATTAGATATTGCCTTCCCATGGGAAAATATAAATAACGATACCCTGAATACTCTGGTTGAAATGCTACAATGATAGATCTATGCGCTTGCGGATTGAATAGAGCCTGAACTATCAGTGTATTTGTTAGCATTATTATCTATGAATGGTTGAAATGCTACATTCATAGTGATGATGTTAAGAAATTACCAACAAGTATTTCTAGCGCCATTGCTAGGATGGGTCCGATCTCTATTCTTGGTGATGACGTTAAGAAATGCCAACAAGCATTTCTGGCGCCGTTGCCGGAGAAGGTTAGATTAATCATGGATAAGTTCAATGGTAATAATAAAGTATAGTAATTATTGCTCATTCAGGTTAACTTTGTATGTTTTCTCCATGTTGTGGATGAAATAGGGATAGTTTATGAGTGGAAGTGGAGTTGGATTTCAGCTGCCTCCAAACTTCGTTGACGATCCTGAGGCAATCTTGAGGAAAGGACGAACCAACGTTCTACACTCTCCGTCCGCCTCCAGAACCAAGCCACGTTCCACCGCACCACCTGAACCTATGGCTAACAAGGCATTGCGCGAGTTCTCTGTCCAGCCATTGCCAACGTGCCGACAGGGCCCGCTGTCAATGATGGTGACAGGAATTTCGAGCTCTGTACTGGTCTTATCACGATGGTGCAAGCAAACCAATTCACTGGTTTGCCAAGTGAGGATGCTAGTGCACACTTATAGCAGTTCCTGGAACTTGTGACACTATAGTCATAAAGGATGTTGCGCCAGACACGATCAAGATCCGTTTGTTTCCCTTTTCCCTCGCGGGAAGAGCAAAACAGTGGTTCTACATGGACCCAACTGCAATTGATACATGGACTAAATGTGCAGCAGCATTCCTAGCAAAGTACTTCCCGCTCTCCAAGATCAATGCTTTGAGGGGAAGAATATCAAATTTCCAGCAGAATCAAGAGGAAATAATCCCTGAGGCATGGGAATGACTTCAAGATTACATCCTTGCCTGTCCTCATCACGGAATTGAAAACTGGCCTGATTTTACAAAATTTCTATGATGGGCTCACACCCATGTCCAAAGGCCACCTTGATGCAGCTGCTGGAGGCGCATTTCTCTCCCTTACCATCAATGATGCCATGTCATTGATTGATAAAATGGTCACTAATCAAGGATGGAAGGATGAGAGAAACCAAATTAGAAGAGGCATGCACACTGTTAAGGAAGTTGACATGGTAGAAGCCAAGTTGGACCTTCTCATCAAGCATCTTGATGAACGAGCTCAAGAGAAGGAATCCATCAGAGTAAAGGAAGATAATTAAATAAAAGAATAAAGAATAAAAGAATAATCCTAACTAGAATAGTCCTATTATAGTTAATGTCAAGAATTCTAGCAAGTCATACAATTAATTAAAACATGG
>JAHUYU010002432.1:0-27434 GCA_030439765.1 Tripidium arundinaceum
TACACATGGACCACATCGCATTAGCTTCCCCTTGACAACAAATTTCCAGTGCGCAGTGCGTGAGATCACGTTCACATGACCACATCGCATTAGCTTCCCTTGACAACAAATTTCCATGGCGCTTGCAAGTTTCCAGTGCGTGGGATCACATAGGATTAGATTCCCTTAAACAAAGGAAAAGGAGAGCAGGAACAAACAGCCAAGCAACTTCACGATCCCGAGGCCCTACCAGAAGAACAACCCCTTTCGTACCGCACTCCCCCTCCCCCTGCGCTGTCGAATTGGCCGCCGGCGAGATGGCGCCCGATGCACAAATATACACGCACTGTAACACAATCCTTGACATTAACGAACAAATCAGCCACAGCAATGAGGTGTTGTATTGTCTGGACTTCCAGGGTAGTTAAAACACCCATGTACTTCACGACTCGTGCATTAACTTAAAAGATTGAAACACTATATCTCCTTGTATCGTTATAATGGCCTTGGTATTATCCTCCTATTTCAGAGGCGTTACACGAATAGGCCAATTGTTGAACTTGAGGCTGCGGCACAGGAAGAACTTAAGATAACTGAACTACGTCTTGCGAAGCTTTTCTCATCGGAGCCTACTGTTCCCTCCACTACAACTGAAGGCCCCACCATCCAATCAGATAAAGCAGCAGGTATCAATTCTACTCTATCTGTTTGTAGGTTATACAAAAAAATGCCTTTCTTTTTTACTTTACATGTTTGTGAGTTTTGTTGTATCTATCTTTTTTATCTTTATGCATGTGTTACATTCAGATTCAGACACAAGTTGTTCAGAATTAAGTTAAACAACAGATATATAATCATCAAAACACTGAAGCAGGAAATTAAATGTGGCCATGAAATCACAACCATATGACATTTGCTGTAGACAACAATAACATTTAATTATATTTGTAAGACTCAACAACTAGCACTATAACTGGGCCACCCTGTAACCTATACAGTACTACAAATTAGCAACTTTGTCCTACGGTAATGGCTCTAACAAGAGTGCAGAATTCAGCCAGCGTGACTAGTAACGTTAGTTCGTCGAGGAAAGGCCTCAACTCATACCGAACAATCTGATGAAACCAGATGTTGTACTAGCAGTCTAGCGGCTAATATCATGAGTCACTTGATGAAATGAAATAGGAAGCATCAGCAGCCTAACGGTGACAAGTACATGACAGGAACAATAACATAATCCACTAAATTCATCAGAGAACACAAAATCAGATGTAATATTACATAATAAACTCCGATAAGTACAATCACAGTTAACTCTCATAACATCCATGCGTTGAATTCCCAGTATATGACACTATACAATTCAGAGAGGGAGGGAACTATGTGAACAAGCACTAAATCCCTAAATTCACCTAGAACCAGGATAAGAGATGCAATTCCGCAAGACACGTAACAACTCAAATTATCATAGACAAGTAAATGGCAACCTGAGAGTGACGACTAAATGGAAGAACAACAGCCAAGTCCACTAAATTCGCCAGCGAATACAAATCAGAAGTGCTATTCCGTAATAAACTCACATAGGAACTACTGAGTACCATCCCATGTGTTAACCCCCAACCCCCAATAACACTAAATTCCAGAGGGCAATGGAACCATGAGAACAAGCACCCCGTAAATTCACCTATAATTCCGAGCAGCGTCACGATTCCGCATGAGATCGGAACAATTCCACCTAAATCACCCCCATAATCGCTACAGTACCCAACCATTAGAACCAAACCGAGTCGAAACTACGCCTACCAGCACGCGACAAGCAGTATCCGCGCAAATCGAAGTAGACCGCTCGAGTCAACCCTAATACCCCATAGCCGCCGGCCACCGGTCGCCGCCGCTGCAGGGCAACCCGCCGAAGCCCTAACCCATCCGATCCCCAAACCGCACGTCTCGAATCCAAAAGACAAATCAAGCAAAATCCGCACGACCGCGAGAACCACGGCAACGAGGGCCTCTCGAATTAGGGAAACCGCCGAAGAAGGAAGGAAAGAGGGAAAGGGCTCGAGGCATACCTCTCCCGCGGCTTCGCTCTCTCCGCACGCTTCGAATCGGGGGTCGCCACGCGAGGATGAGGAGGCCAAGAAAAATGAAGAAGTCTGGCCGCGGGGTCATATTTATAGAGCGGCATCCGTGCGGTATATCCGGTTCCCGCTGGGTGGGCGGTCCGGATTGGTTGTGAGTGTGTTTCTTCCCGTCTGATCGAACGGCCAGGAGCGCCCCCGGGCTCGTGGCGAGGATCGCCAGCGTGGAATGGTGCGCTCCGATTGGTTGTGGCCTGTGCTCGCGGATCCCGGATTCCAAGGGCTCGGTGCCGTGACGTGAATGCTGTGGTGTCGGGGAGAGCTTGCCGGAGGACGGGAGGTTGCCGCGTCGCTGTAGCCTGTAGCAGCCGTTGGATTTGGTGGGACCCAGAGAGGATGGGTGGTGTGTTCCGTCATGTGCTACTTTCCTAGCATGCGTTTGGAGCTGCAGACATAGGACAGGGTATCCAATTTACTAAGGGCCTCGTTTAGATAGCTTCAAAATTTCAAAACTTTATAAGATTCTTTATCATATTAAATCTTTAGACACATGCATGAAGTATTAAATATAGGTAAAAAATTAATTAATTGCACAGTTTGTCTGTAAATCACGAGACGAATCTTTTGAACCTAGTTAGACCATGATTGGACACTAATTGTCAAATACAAACGAATGTGCTACAGTACCAAAATTCCAAAAAAAATTGGATCTAAACGAGGCCTAATTGAAGATTTGCTGTTAGGAAATAAAAGAAAGCCTACACCTTTTTTTTTTGAAACAATGAAAAGGCTACGCTACATCGGATATTTTTGTCTTCGCCCTCCTTTCTATGAGCTTGTTCGCTTGAACTTCTTTAAGCTTATTTCAGCTTGTTTCAGCTTATTCTCTCTCACAAAATACTATTGAATCAGCCAAAATCAGCCAAAATAAGTTCCAGCGAACAAGCCCTATAGCTCTCGCAAGATTCACATCTCTCAGCTCTTACATTTTTTACTAGGGCTATTTTTTCCGCTATTTAGAGTTCTCTCAATGGTATATAAAAAAATAATTCTGAAAATCTAGTTTTGCAATCTTTTCAATAAATATTAAAAATGAAAAAATAACCCTATCACCAACAATTTTCAATAATTTGTGTCCAGAAAAAAACAAAAAGTAGACTCATTTAAAAGTTTGTTGTCATCTCATGTGCTACTCCGACGACGACCTTAACTACCCCACAGCTAGTTCATTACCTGCTCCACCTCTTAGTATTCTCGGATCTAAAAAGTGGCGAGTGGAGGAAAACCATAACCGTCATCCCTAGCACTCTAGCTCACACATAGAATCTACAAAACAGAATCTCCATTGCCTCCTTTACTTCTCAATATTCTTATATCTGAAAATAGTTGATAGAGATTCCTAGTGAAAACCTCTAGGCAGAGGGAGTAGCGGTCGTACGTGATTCTTTGCGCGTGGATGCCTCTATTTTTCCAAGCACATATAGATTAGGAGTCAAGCTAGGGAGCTATTGGAGTGGTTCATCTTGCCAAAAAAAATCAAGACTGATAGTGGCTTTAACAAACGTTTGGAGATTCTCTTGTGTTCAAGATTTATCAGGTGATAGGAGTTATGGTTTGAGGTTAGCATCTTTAGGTACAATGACCGTTGAAAACACATGGACAGGGCACAATGCCATGGCTCAATTCCGTGAAGAAGGGGTGAGAGAGAGAGAGGAGGAAGAATATAATAGATAAACATTGTATCAGCATTTATGAAATTTTTGAGTGAGAGATTTAGGGTTTGTTTAAGATGCAGCATTTGGTCTTTTAGACCAAAAGCTGACTTTCTAACTTTTGGCTTTCTAGTTGTTGGCTTTTTGCTATTTGAAAGCCCTAGTTTGGTTTTGGTTAATTGATGAAACCTATGTGTACTAACCCTTGTCATTAAGTGTGATGATCAAGCTAGGGTTATACACGAGAAAGTGATCAAGTGGTGGAGACATAGCATACGGAGGCGGTGTAAGACCAAGTGATGATCAAGACATAGATCAAGTGCTCCACAACTCGGAAAAGAAGAAAGAGAAAAACAAAAAGGCTCAAGGGAAAGGTATATCATAGGAGCCACTTTGTTTTTTGGTGATCAAGACACTATAGAGAGTGTGATCACATTTAGAATAGATAACCGTACTATAAAGAGGGGAAATTTTTAATTGCAATGGTTATCTAGTGCCACTAAGTGTGAGTTCATATGCATCTCTAATCTCGCTTAGTGACGTGGTGATATGAGTGAAAATCCTTTGAAATATGTTTGTGAAAAGCTAACACACATGCACATGGCGGTGTACACTTGGTGGTGTTAGCACTTTTGCAAAGGAGAAGAAGTTTGAAGTGAGAAAAAGTTTTTTCAGTATGCTTCTAACTTTAGGATGGCCTTGGATTGGAAACCTGCTTTGATCCATTGTGCTTTGGATCATGTATTCATATGGATTGTGTAGTCCTCTGAATAAGCTTTCCAAAATGTCCAAGATCATCGAAATCAGACTTCGGAGCAAGAAGTTACGGTCGTTTTAGCGTGCGGTGGTACTGTCCGGGACCGGTAGTACCGGTCCGGAACCGGTAGTACCGGTGCCGCTTTCTTCAGCCGCTTCCGGGTAGCCGACCGGTAGTACCGGTGGGGTACCGGTAGTACCGGTGCCGCTTTCTTCAGCCGCTTCCGGGTAGCCGACCGGTAGTACCGGTGGGGTACCGGTAGTACCGGTGCCGCTTTCTTCAGTCGCTTCCGGGTAGCCTACTGGTAGTACCGGTGGGGTACTCGTAGTACCGGTGCCGTTCGTGAACAGTGTTTCAGCCGCCTTCGGTTTGAATCTAAACCAAACCCTAGCCTACCGGTAGTACCGGTGACGCCTCGTCACTTTCATCATCTTCTTCACTTGAGGAAGCATCGCTATCCCAAGTGACACAATATGATTGTCCCTTCTTCTTCTTCTTCTTTATGACCATCTTCTTGTCCTTCTCCCTCTTGTCCTTCTTCTTGCTTTTCTTGTCATTGCTATTATCATCGTTGTCACTGTTGTATGGACAATCGGCGATGAAGTGATCCTTGCTCTTGCACTTGTAGCACCTTCTTGCTTGATCTTTGCTCTTTGATTGATCTCTTCTTCTTCTTGCACCATATCCTTTCTTCTTCATGAACCGACCAAATCTTTTGACAAACAATGCCATTTCTTTATCTTCATCTTCTTGGTTGGACACGCTTTGGCCTTCATCATCATCACTTGATTCTTGCTTCTTTGTCTTGCCTTTGCTTGATGATGAAGTGGTGGCTTTGAATGCCATGGTCTTCTTCTTCTTTTCTTCCTCTTGTGCTCCCCCTTTCCGTTCTACACGGTAGACCTCATTTGTCATAATATCTCCTAGTACTTGGGTAGGGGTCACATTCTTCAATCCCTCTCTTATAATGATTGTGACCAATGTGTCAAACCGAGGGGGGAGACATCTCAAGAACCGGTGTGAGAAATCTTCATCTTCGATCTTTTCACCCAATGACTTGAGCTCACTAATGATGACACTCAAGCGGTGAAACATCTCCGGTATGGTCTCATTCTCCATCATCTTGAAGCTTGATAATTTATCCTTGAGGATGAAAAGCTTGGCACTCTTGACTGCCGTTGTGCCCTCATATGTTTCTTCCAACCTTTTCCAAACCTCATGTGCCGACTCAAGATCCTTGATTTGCTCAAAAACTTTTACATCTAGCGCGTCATATAATATGTTGATGGCTATGTCATTGAATTGGAGCTTTTCTTCTTCATTTGGGGTGGGGTGCTCGGCATCGACCAATTCAATCTTCTTGTCAACCACTACCCAAAGCTTACGGTTCATTGATTTGAAATGTGCACATATCTTCCTCTTCCAATAATCATAATTTGACCCATCAAAGAATGGTGGCTTCCCCACATTATTGATTTGAGCCATCTTGACACCGAAGGTTGTTAAGCCTTGATTAACGGTGACCTCGGCTCTGATACCACTTGAAAGGTCCAAATATGGCTAGAGGGGGGTGAATAGTCTATTTAAAAACTACAAAATCACTAGAGCAAGTTGATTAGTACGACAAACGGCGTAATGCGGTTTTGCGCTAGCTCTAGTGAACTCTTTGCAAAGCAATCCACCTAACCATTCTAAAACAAAGGTTTACAAACTTAAGTTTACACAAAGTCCTAGGAGTAAGAATTAAACTATTGCTAAACCACTCCTAGTGACTACACAAGGACTATACTAACAAGCTAAACAAGATGAGTAAGTAAACGCAAAAGTAAAGTCCGAGGGGGTGCAAATCTTGCCTTGTGGATTGTATCCTCCAAATATATATATCTCAATGACAATAATGAATTAACCATAAGAGAGATATCCAATGAGAAAGCCAAGGGACAATAGACACCGAGTTTATCTCGAGGTTCACGTGCTTGCCGGCACGCTACGTCCTCGTTGTGTCGGCTATCTCACTTGGTGATTCACGAGCTCACCCACAAAGGGTGCCGCAAGAATCCACACAAGATGAGCTCACTCAATGACACGAACAATCCACTAGAGTTGCCTTTGCGAATCTCCCGCGGGGAAGGCACAAGAACCCCTCACAAATGAATCCTTGATTGGGGGCGGACACAATCACCAAATCCCCTCACCAATCAATCAAGCACCGACCGTCTAGGTGACGGCAATCACCAAGAGTAATAAGAAGTACTCAATCACAATCACCACCTGGTGCCACCAAATGCAAGAACAAATGCAAGAACACAAAGCACTAGGGTTTCCCCAAATCCTCTCTCAAAATAGCACCAAGATTTGAGAGGGAGAGGAAGGGGAAGGAGGAGCTCAAGCTTGGATTCAACTTGTCTCACTCAAATCTCAAGCACTAGGGTTTCCTCAAATCCTCTCTCAAAATACCACCAAGATTTGAGAGGGACAGGAAAGGGAAGGAGGAGCTCGAGCTTGGATTCAATGTTTCTCACTCAAATCTCTTCTCTTAACTTGAATCTTCCAAAGATTTGGAGCTAGGAGGAAGAGAGAGGGAGGAGAGAGCCTTGGGAGCTTGGGGGCACCTTTCTCTGAGTTGGGGGCGTCAATAATGGAGGTGGCAACGGATAGAAGTGAGGGGGGCGGCTTATAAAGTCCGCAGAAAAACTGACCGTTGCGCACAGCACCGGTACTACCGGTAATGACCGGGTCCACCAAGACAACACTGCCCAGATCTAGATCTGGACAGCAGAAGCACTGCACACGAGGCGTCACCGGTACTACCGGTAGGCTAGGGTTTGGTTTAGATTCAAACCGAAGGCGGCTGAAACACTGTTCACGAACGGCACCGGTACTACGAGTACCCCACCGGTACTACCAGTAGGCTACCCGGAAGCGACTGAAGAAAGCGGCACCGGTACTACCGGTACCCCACCGGTACTACCGGTCGGCTACCCGGAAGCGGCTGAAGAAAGCGGCACCGGTACTACCGGTACCCCACCGGTACTACCGGTCGGCTACCCGGAAGCGGCTGAAGAAAGCGGCACCGGTACTACCGGTTCCGGACCGGTACTACCGGTCCCGGACAGTACCACCGCACGCTAAAACGACCGTAACTTCTTGCTCCGAAGTCTGATTTCGATGATCTTGGACATTTTGGAAAGCTTATTCAGAGGACTACACAATCCATATGAATACATGATCCAAAGCACAATGGATCAAAGCAGGTTTCCAATCCAAGGCCATCCTAAAGTTAGAAGCATACTGAAAAAACTTTTTCTCACTTCAAACTTCTTCTCCTTTGCAAAAGTGCTAACACCACCAAGTGTACACCGCCATGTGCATGTGTGTTAGCTTTTCACAAACATATTTCAAAGGATTTTCACTCATATCACCACGTCACTAAGCGAGATTAGAGATGCATATGAACTCACACTTAGTGGCACTAGATAACCATTGCAATTAAAAATTTCCCCTCTTTATAGTACGGTTATCTATTCTAAATGTGATCACACTCTCTATAGTGTCTTGATCACCAAAAAACAAAGTGGCTCCTATGATATACCTTTCCCTTGAGCCTTTTTGTTTTTCTCTTTCTTCTTTTCCGAGTTGTGGAGCACTTGATCTATGTCTTGATCATCACTTGGTCTTACACCGCCTCCGTATGCTATGTCTCCACCACTTGATCACTTTCTCGTGTATAACCCTAGCTTGATCATCACACTTAATGACAAGGGTTAGTACACATAGGTTTCATCAATTAACCAAAACCAAACTAGGGCTTTCAAATAGCAAAAAGCCAACAACTAGAAAGCCAAAAGTTAGAAAGTCAGCTTTTGGTCTAAAAGACCAAATGCTGCATCTTAAACAAACCCTAAATCTCTCACTCAAAAATTTCATAAATGCTGATACAATGTTTATCTATTATATTCTTCCTCCTCTCTCTCTCTCACCCCTTCTTCACGGAATTGAGCCATGGCATTGTGCCCTGTCCATGTGTTTTCAACGGTCATTGTACCTAAAGATGCTAACCTCAAACCATAACTCCTATCACCTGATAAATCTTGAACACAAGAGAATCTCCAAACGTTTGTTAAAGCCACTATCAGTCTTGATTTTTTTTGGCAAGATGAACCACTCCAATAGCTCCCTAGCTTGACTCCTAATCTATATGTGCTTGGAAAAATAGAGGCATCCACGCGCAAAGAATCACGTACGACCGCTACTCCCTCTGCCTAGAGGTTTTCACTAGGAATCTCTATCAACTATTTTCAGATATAAGAATATTGAGAAGTAAAGGAGGCAATGGAGATTCTGTTTTGTAGATTCTATGTGTGAGCTAGAGTGCTAGGGATGACGGTTATGGTTTTCCTCCACTCGCCACTTTTTAGATCCGAGAATACTAAGAGGTGGAGCAGGTAATGAACTAGCTGTGGGGTAGTTAAGGTCGTCGTCGGAGTAGCACATGAGATGACAACAAACTTTTAAATGAGTCTACTTTTTGTTTTTTTCTGGACACAAATTATTGAAAATTGTTGGTGATAGGGTTATTTTTTCATTTTTAATATTTATTGAAAAGATTGCAAAACTAGATTTTCAGAATTATTTTTTTATATACCATTGAGAGAACTCTAAATAGCGGAAAAAATAGCCCTAGTAAAAAATGTAAGAGCTGAGAGATGTGAATCTTGCGAGAGCTATAGGGCTTGTTCGCTGGAACTTATTTTGGCTGATTTTGGCTGATTCAATAGTATTTTGTGAGAGAGAATAAGCTGAAACAAGCTGAAATAAGCTTAAAGAAGTTCAAGCGAACAAGCTCATAGAAAGGAGGGCGAAGACAAAAATATCCGATGTAGCGTAGCCTTTTCATTGTTTCAAAAAAAAAAGGTGTAGGCTTTCTTTTATTTCCTAACAGCAAATCTTCAATTAGGCCTCGTTTAGATCCAATTTTTTTTGGAATTTTGGTACTGTAGCACATTCGTTTGTATTTGACAATTAGTGTCCAATCATGGTCTAACTAGGTTCAAAAGATTCGTCTCGTGATTTACAGACAAACTGTGCAATTAATTAATTTTTTACCTATATTTAATACTTCATGCATGTGTCTAAAGATTTAATATGATAAAGAATCTTATAAAGTTTTGAAATTTTGAAGCTATCTAAACGAGGCCCTTAGTAAATTGGATACCCTGTCCTATGTCTGCAGCTCCAAACGCATGCTAGGAAAGTAGCACATGACGGAACACACCACCCATCCTCTCTGGGTCCCACCAAATCCAACGGCTGCTACAGGCTACAGCGACGCGGCAACCTCCCGTCCTCCGGCAAGCTCTCCCCGACACCACAGCATTCACGTCACGGCACCGAGCCCTTGGAATCCGGGATCCGCGAGCACAGGCCACAACCAATCGGAGCGCACCATTCCACGCTGGCGATCCTCGCCACGAGCCCGGGGGCGCTCCTGGCCGTTCGATCAGACGGGAAGAAACACACTCACAACCAATCCGGACCGCCCACCCAGCGGGAACCGGATATACCGCACGGATGCCGCTCTATAAATATGACCCCGCGGCTTCGCTCTCTCCGCACGCTTCGAATCGGGGGTCGCCACGCGAGGATGAGGAGGCCAAGAAAAATGAAGAAGTCTGGCCGCGGGGTCATATTTATAGAGCGGCATCCGTGCGGTATATCCGGTTCCCGCTGGGTGGGCGGTCCGGATTGGTTGTGAGTGTGTTTCTTCCCGTCTGATCGAACGGCCAGGAGCGCCCCCGGGCTCGTGGCGAGGATCGCCAGCGTGGAATGGTGCGCTCCGATTGGTTGTGGCCTGTGCTCGCGGATCCCGGATTCCAAGGGCTCGGTGCCGTGACGTGAATGCTGTGGTGTCGGGGAGAGCTTGCCGGAGGACGGGAGGTTGCCGCGTCGCTGTAGCCTGTAGCAGCCGTTGGATTTGGTGGGACCCAGAGAGGATGGGTGGTGTGTTCCGTCATGTGCTACTTTCCTAGCATGCGTTTGGAGCTGCAGACATAGGACAGGGTATCCAATTTACTAAGGGCCTCGTTTAGATAGCTTCAAAATTTCAAAACTTTATAAGATTCTTTATCATATTAAATCTTTAGACACATGCATGAAGTATTAAATATAGGTAAAAAATTAATTAATTGCACAGTTTGTCTGTAAATCACGAGACGAATCTTTTGAACCTAGTTAGACCATGATTGGACACTAATTGTCAAATACAAACGAATGTGCTACAGTACCAAAATTCCAAAAAAAATTGGATCTAAACGAGGCCTAATTGAAGATTTGCTGTTAGGAAATAAAAGAAAGCCTACACCTTTTTTTTTGAAACAATGAAAAGGCTACGCTACATCGGATATTTTTGTCTTCGCCCTCCTTTCTATGAGCTTGTTCGCTTGAACTTCTTTAAGCTTATTTCAGCTTGTTTCAGCTTATTCTCTCTCACAAAATACTATTGAATCAGCCAAAATCAGCCAAAATAAGTTCCAGCGAACAAGCCCTATAGCTCTCGCAAGATTCACATCTCTCAGCTCTTACATTTTTTACTAGGGCTATTTTTTCCGCTATTTAGAGTTCTCTCAATGGTATATAAAAAAATAATTCTGAAAATCTAGTTTTGCAATCTTTTCAATAAATATTAAAAATGAAAAAATAACCCTATCACCAACAATTTTCAATAATTTGTGTCCAGAAAAAAACAAAAAGTAGACTCATTTAAAAGTTTGTTGTCATCTCATGTGCTACTCCGACGACGACCTTAACTACCCCACAGCTAGTTCATTACCTGCTCCACCTCTTAGTATTCTCGGATCTAAAAAGTGGCGAGTGGAGGAAAACCATAACCGTCATCCCTAGCACTCTAGCTCACACATAGAATCTACAAAACAGAATCTCCATTGCCTCCTTTACTTCTCAATATTCTTATATCTGAAAATAGTTGATAGAGATTCCTAGTGAAAACCTCTAGGCAGAGGGAGTAGCGGTCGTACGTGATTCTTTGCGCGTGGATGCCTCTATTTTTCCAAGCACATATAGATTAGGAGTCAAGCTAGGGAGCTATTGGAGTGGTTCATCTTGCCAAAAAAAATCAAGACTGATAGTGGCTTTAACAAACGTTTGGAGATTCTCTTGTGTTCAAGATTTATCAGGTGATAGGAGTTATGGTTTGAGGTTAGCATCTTTAGGTACAATGACCGTTGAAAACACATGGACAGGGCACAATGCCATGGCTCAATTCCGTGAAGAAGGGGTGAGAGAGAGAGAGGAGGAAGAATATAATAGATAAACATTGTATCAGCATTTATGAAATTTTTGAGTGAGAGATTTAGGGTTTGTTTAAGATGCAGCATTTGGTCTTTTAGACCAAAAGCTGACTTTCTAACTTTTGGCTTTCTAGTTGTTGGCTTTTTGCTATTTGAAAGCCCTAGTTTGGTTTTGGTTAATTGATGAAACCTATGTGTACTAACCCTTGTCATTAAGTGTGATGATCAAGCTAGGGTTATACACGAGAAAGTGATCAAGTGGTGGAGACATAGCATACGGAGGCGGTGTAAGACCAAGTGATGATCAAGACATAGATCAAGTGCTCCACAACTCGGAAAAGAAGAAAGAGAAAAACAAAAAGGCTCAAGGGAAAGGTATATCATAGGAGCCACTTTGTTTTTTGGTGATCAAGACACTATAGAGAGTGTGATCACATTTAGAATAGATAACCGTACTATAAAGAGGGGAAATTTTTAATTGCAATGGTTATCTAGTGCCACTAAGTGTGAGTTCATATGTATCTCTAATCTCGCTTAGTGACGTGGTGATATGAGTGAAAATCCTTTGAAATATGTTTGTGAAAAGCTAACACACATGCACATGGCGGTGTACACTTGGTGGTGTTAGCACTTTTGCAAAGGAGAAGAAGTTTGAAGTGAGAAAAAGTTTTTTCAGTATGCTTCTAACTTTAGGATGGCCTTGGATTGGAAACCTGCTTTGATCCATTGTGCTTTGGATCATGTATTCATATGGATTGTGTAGTCCTCTGAATAAGCTTTCCAAAATGTCCAAGATCATCGAAATCAGACTTCGGAGCAAGAAGTTACGGTCGTTTTAGCGTGCGGTGGTACTGTCCGGGACCGGTAGTACCGGTCCGGAACCGGTAGTACCGGTGCCGCTTTCTTCAGCCGCTTCCGGGTAGCCGACCGGTAGTACCGGTGGGGTACCGGTAGTACCGGTGCCGCTTTCTTCAGCCGCTTCCGGGTAGCCGACCGGTAGTACCGGTGGGGTACCGGTAGTACCGGTGCCGCTTTCTTCAGTCGCTTCCGGGTAGCCTACTGGTAGTACCGGTGGGGTACTCGTAGTACCGGTGCCGTTCGTGAACAGTGTTTCAGCCGCCTTCGGTTTGAATCTAAACCAAACCCTAGCCTACCGGTAGTACCGGTGACGCCTCGTGTGCAGTGCTTCTGCTGTCCAGATCTAGATCTGGGCAGTGTTGTCTTGGTGGACCCGGTCATTACCGGTAGGCTAGGGTTTGGTTTAGATTCAAACCGAAGGCGGCTGAAACACTGTTCACGAACGGCACCGGTACTACGAGTACCCCACCGGTACTACCAGTAGGCTACCCGGAAGCGACTGAAGAAAGCGGCACCGGTACTACCGGTACCCCACCGGTACTACCGGTCGGCTACCCGGAAGCGGCTGAAGAAAGCGGCACCGGTACTACCGGTACCCCACCGGTACTACCGGTCGGCTACCCGGAAGCGGCTGAAGAAAGCGGCACCGGTACTACCGGTTCCGGACCGGTACTACCGGTCCCGGACAGTACCACCGCACGCTAAAACGACCGTAACTTCTTGCTCCGAAGTCTGATTTCGATGATCTTGGACATTTTGGAAAGCTTATTCAGAGGACTACACAATCCATATGAATACATGATCCAAAGCACAATGGATCAAAGCAGGTTTCCAATCCAAGGCCATCCTAAAGTTAGAAGCATACTGAAAAAACTTTTTCTCACTTCAAACTTCTTCTCCTTTGCAAAAGTGCTAACACCACCAAGTGTACACCGCCATGTGCATGTGTGTTAGCTTTTCACAAACATATTTCAAAGGATTTTCACTCATATCACCACGTCACTAAGCGAGATTAGAGATACATATGAACTCACACTTAGTGGCACTAGATAACCATTGCAATTAAAAATTTCCCCTCTTTATAGTACGGTTATCTATTCTAAATGTGATCACACTCTCTATAGTGTCTTGATCACCAAAAAACAAAGTGGCTCCTATGATATACCTTTCCCTTGAGCCTTTTTGTTTTTCTCTTTCTTCTTTTCCGAGTTGTGGAGCACTTGATCTATGTCTTGATCATCACTTGGTCTTACACCGCCTCCGTATGCTATGTCTCCACCACTTGATCACTTTCTCGTGTATAACCCTAGCTTGATCATCACACTTAATGACAAGGGTTAGTACACATAGGTTTCATCAATTAACCAAAACCAAACTAGGGCTTTCAAATAGCAAAAAGCCAACAACTAGAAAGCCAAAAGTTAGAAAGTCAGCTTTTGGTCTAAAAGACCAAATGCTGCATCTTAAACAAACCCTAAATCTCTCACTCAAAAATTTCATAAATGCTGATACAATGTTTATCTATTATATTCTTCCTCCTCTCTCTCTCTCACCCCTTCTTCACGGAATTGAGCCATGGCATTGTGCCCTGTCCATGTGTTTTCAACGGTCATTGTACCTAAAGATGCTAACCTCAAACCATAACTCCTATCACCTGATAAATCTTGAACACAAGAGAATCTCCAAACGTTTGTTAAAGCCACTATCAGTCTTGATTTTTTTTGGCAAGATGAACCACTCCAATAGCTCCCTAGCTTGACTCCTAATCTATATGTGCTTGGAAAAATAGAGGCATCCACGCGCAAAGAATCACGTACGACCGCTACTCCCTCTGCCTAGAGGTTTTCACTAGGAATCTCTATCAACTATTTTCAGATATAAGAATATTGAGAAGTAAAGGAGGCAATGGAGATTCTGTTTTGTAGATTCTATGTGTGAGCTAGAGTGCTAGGGATGACGGTTATGGTTTTCCTCCACTCGCCACTTTTTAGATCCGAGAATACTAAGAGGTGGAGCAGGTAATGAACTAGCTGTGGGGTAGTTAAGGTCGTCGTCGGAGTAGCACATGAGATGACAACAAACTTTTAAATGAGTCTACTTTTTGTTTTTTTCTGGACACAAATTATTGAAAATTGTTGGTGATAGGGTTATTTTTTCATTTTTAATATTTATTGAAAAGATTGCAAAACTAGATTTTCAGAATTATTTTTTTATATACCATTGAGAGAACTCTAAATAGCGGAAAAAATAGCCCTAGTAAAAAATGTAAGAGCTGAGAGATGTGAATCTTGCGAGAGCTATAGGGCTTGTTCGCTGGAACTTATTTTGGCTGATTTTGGCTGATTCAATAGTATTTTGTGAGAGAGAATAAGCTGAAACAAGCTGAAATAAGCTTAAAGAAGTTCAAGCGAACAAGCTCATAGAAAGGAGGGCGAAGACAAAAATATCCGATGTAGCGTAGCCTTTTCATTGTTTCAAAAAAAAAGGTGTAGGCTTTCTTTTATTTCCTAACAGCAAATCTTCAATTAGGCCTCGTTTAGATCCAATTTTTTTTGGAATTTTGGTACTGTAGCACATTCGTTTGTATTTGACAATTAGTGTCCAATCATGGTCTAACTAGGTTCAAAAGATTCGTCTCGTGATTTACAGACAAACTGTGCAATTAATTAATTTTTTACCTATATTTAATACTTCATGCATGTGTCTAAAGATTTAATATGATAAAGAATCTTATAAAGTTTTGAAATTTTGAAGCTATCTAAACGAGGCCCTTAGTAAATTGGATACCCTGTCCTATGTCTGCAGCTCCAAACGCATGCTAGGAAAGTAGCACATGACGGAACACACCACCCATCCTCTCTGGGTCCCACCAAATCCAACGGCTGCTACAGGCTACAGCGACGCGGCAACCTCCCGTCCTCCGGCAAGCTCTCCCCGACACCACAGCATTCACGTCACGGCACCGAGCCCTTGGAATCCGGGATCCGCGAGCACAGGCCACAACCAATCGGAGCGCACCATTCCACGCTGGCGATCCTCGCCACGAGCCCGGGGGCGCTCCTGGCCGTTCGATCAGACGGGAAGAAACACACTCACAACCAATCCGGACCGCCCACCCAGCGGGAACCGGATATACCGCACGGATGCCGCTCTATAAATATGACCCCGCGGCCAGACTTCTTCATTTTTCTTGGCCTCCTCATCCTCGCGTGGCGACCCCCGATTCGAAGCGTGCGGAGAGAGCGAAGCCGCGGGAGAGGTATGCCTCGAGCCCTTTCCCTCTTTCCTTCCTTCGGCGGTTTCCCTAATTCGAGAGGCCCTCGTTGCCGTGGTTCTCGCGGTCGTGCGGATTTTGCTTGATTTGTCTTTTGGATTCGAGACGTGCGGTTTGGGGATCGGATGGGTTAGGGCTTCGGCGGGTTGCCCTGCAGCGGCGGCGACCGGTGGCCGGCGGCTATGGGGTATTAGGGTTGACTCGAGCGGTCTACTTCGATTTGCGCGGATACTGCTTGTCGCGTGCTGGTAGGCGTAGTTTCGACTCGGTTTGGTTCTAATGGTTGGGTACTGTAGCGATTATGGGGGTGATTTAGGTGGAATTGTTCCGATCTCATGCGGAATCGTGACGCTGCTCGGAATTATAGGTGAATTTACGGGGTGCTTGTTCTCATGGTTCCATTGCCCTCTGGAATTTAGTGTTATTGGGGGTTGGGGGTTAACACATGGATGGTACTCAGTAGTTCCTATGTGAGTTTATTACGGAATAGCACTTCTGATTTGTATTCGCTGGCGAATTTAGTGGACTTGGCTGTTGTTCTTCCATTTAGTCGTCACTCTCAGGTTGCCATTTACTTGTCTATGATAATTTGAGTTGTTACGTGTCTTGCGGAATTGCATCTCTTATCCTGGTTCTAGGTGAATTTAGGGATTTAGTGCTTGTTCACATAGTTCCCTCCCTCTCTGAATTGTATAGTGTCATATACTGGGAATTCAACGCATGGATGTTATGAGAGTTAACTGTGATTGTACTTATCGGAGTTTATTATGTAATATTACATCTGATTTTGTGTTCTCTGATGAATTTAGTGGATTATGTTATTGTTCCTGTCATGTACTTGTCACCGTTAGGCTGCTGATGCTTCCTATTTCATTTCATCAAGTGACTCATGATATTAGCCGCTAGACTGCTAGTACAACATCTGGTTTCATCAGATTGTTCGGTATGAGTTGAGGCCTTTCCTCGACGAACTAACGTTACTAGTCACGCTGGCTGAATTCTGCACTCTTGTTAGAGCCATACCGTAGGACAAAGTTGCTAATTTGTAGTACTGTATAGGTTACAGGGTGGCCCAGTTATAGTGCTAGTTGTTGAGTCTTACAAATATAATTAAATGTTATTGTTGTCTACAGCAAATGTCATATGGTTGTGATTTCATGGCCACATTTAATTTCCTGCTTCAGTGTTTTGATGATTATATATCTGTTGTTTAACTTAATTCTGAACAACTTGTGTCTGAATCTGAATGTAACACATTGATAAAGATTTGGTTCACATGGTGATACATGTTAATTGATTGCACCGCAAGAATCCTAGATTCTTGTTGCAATTATCACTTATGTTGTTGGGTCTCTCTTGTATGTTATTTGTTTCATCGTTGTTAATAGACATATCTTCATACCATGTTGCGAGCGTTCACTATGTTTTAGATTTGTGAGCATTGGTTGTATATATATGCTATACTAAGGATTTGACACTTTCACATAATAGTTTAATGTGTTTGTTGCAGTTATTCCTGTAACATAGGTTGTTAGATGCATATATTTGATGTTGATTTATAGTTTGCATGAATAGTGGTTGCTCAGGTGTTCGCATAAGTTGAGCTACTACCACTTTTCCCCTTTTCCCCTAGGATAGAGACAACAGAGTTAACCTATTGCCCAACAACTAGTAGGTAGGTTGATGCTCTGAAATTTTTTACTAGAAATATGTTTGCACAAATTGTTACTAGAACTTGTACTTGCCCTATCCTGTATTTCATGTCTAGAAGAACGAAATAATGAGAACCAAGGTGACTGATTGGAAACAATGATAGCTGAGAGTTATTCTATCCAGTATTATTAGTAGTTTGTTGCATATGCTGAAATTAAGAAATCTGTGCATGTGCTAATATGAAAAATGAAGTTTACTGGCCATATTTGGGTTAGGTTTTTGTGGCCCTGAACACAAGCTTTCTTAATTAATGCAGATGGCTCGTACCAAGCAGACTGCTCGCAAGTCCACGGGAGGTAAGGCTCCTAGGAAGCAGCTTGCAACCAAGGTAAGGTTATTTAGATAATGGTACCTTATTTTCCTTTTTGATGTTCGATTTGACCCTGATATTGGATTCAAGCCATGACTGAATTTGCCCTTTGGCATATTGCTTCATAGGCTGCCCGTAAGTCAGCCCCCACCACTGGAGGAGTGAAGAAGCCTCACCGCTACCGCCCTGGAACTGTTGCCCTCCGGTCAGTAGAACATCCTTGGATTCTTCTGTTGAATCTGTTATTGTGCTGCACTATTGATATGTTTGTTTTGCAAATGTAATTTATCAGTGAGATCCGCAAGTACCAGAAGAGCACTGAGCTGCTGATCAGGAAGCTGCCCTTCCAGAGGCTTGTCAGGGAAATTGCACAGGACTTCAAGGTATTCCTATCTCTGAACTCAACTTCCAGAGGTTCAGTTATGTCCTTGTATCAAGTTGTTGATGGAACCTGTTGTTTTGCAGACTGATCTGCGTTTCCAGAGCCATGCCGTGCTTGCCCTCCAGGAGGCTGCCGAGGCATACCTTGTTGGCCTGTTTGAGGACACCAACCTGTGTGCCATCCATGCTAAGCGTGTGACCATCATGCCCAAGGACATTCAGCTGGCAAGGAGGATCCGTGGCGAAAGGGCCTAATCCCCTCAAATCATCGTGACAAAAATGAAGTCTTGTGTTGTAGCAATGATTTTAATCTGGTGCCGTTGTAAGGACATATGAGTAGGTTTGTTTTGTGGATCATAAGTTTCTACTGCCGCACTATGTGTTGCTGCTACCTTTGCTGGTGTTATTACTAGGGTCGAATGCTAAATTGTCTAGTGTTGTAATGCGCTGACAGTCTGTGACGTGTATGCGATGCAGGCACTGACTAGCAGTGTTGTCTGCGCTGCTGGATCTTGCGCCTCATTGCTGTGGCTGATTTGTTCGTTAATGTCAAGGATTGTGTACAGTGCGTGTATATTTGTGCATCGTCGCATTTTTATTTTCGAGATATTTCTGTATTGAGTGCCTATGCTGAACTTTTTGGGGCTCCACGTTTTATTTCCTACCTGAGATTCTTTCCACCCTACCCTCGACCTCGAGTGGTTTTGACTAGCCAAGTTGGGAGTGGAGTTGAAAAAGGTGGGATAGAGCAATCCGAAACATGTCCTAGCTGGCCTGTTTTCATTGCAGAGGAATCATGCCATAGTGTCTTTGCTAGCATAGAAGCTACATACAATCTTATGGTTTGTATGACAGTATCATTTCTCTTTAGCCTTTGGATGGCAGTTCGTTTCTTTCGACCCAAAGTTCCAGTGCGTGAGATCACGTTCACATGACCACATCGCATTAGCTTCCCTTGACAACAAATTTCCAGTGCGCAGTGCGTGAGATCACGTTCACATGACCACATCGCATTAGCTTCCCTTGACAACAAATTTCCATGGCGCTTGCAAGTTTCCAGTGCGTGGGATCACATAGGATTAGATTCCCTTAAACAAAGGAAAAGGAGAGCAGGAACAAACAGCCAAGCAACTTCACGATCCCGAGGCCCTACCAGAAGAACAACCCCTTTCGTACCGCACTCCCCCTCCCCCTGCGCTGTCGAATTGGCCGCCGGCGAGATGGCTGCGCCGATGCCTCTTTCCACGGACGACGTGCTGCGCGTCAACGGCAGCCGCCGCTTCGCCGCCGCGATGGCGGCCGCCTCCCCCTTCGCGTCCCTCGCCGACGCGCTCCTCGCCGCTCGACGCATCTGGCTCGACGAGGTGTGTCACCTACTCGCCTTGGCCTCTTCTACCTCCCTGCTATATCCCTACTTAAATTTCTGTCCGCCCGCGGACCTCCGCTTCCTGCTGTACTGATGCCGTGCTTGCTGCCCGTGCGCGCGCTACGGCCCATCGCTGAATCGGATCAAGGTGGATGTCAACGGATGGCTCGAGGCCTTCGCGGCGCACCCGGCGATCGGAACCACCTCCCCATCTGTCTCCAAGTCGGTGGAGTTTGCCCTCTCACCAGTCACCACCCTCCTATCCACTCAATTCCTCTGCTTAATCAGTTATTATCATCTTGCTGTTGTTGACCTGACACTGCGTTATGGCCAGTTCAATTTAATTGTTAAAATCAGTGAATTGAACTGGCGAATCGTTTCACTCAACATGACACAGGACAAACAACATGGGTGGCCAGTCACTGTGTTGGTAATCTCTGTTCCCTTTCTGGTTTAGGTGGAGCAAGGAGGAGCAATCAGTAGCGCTCTCCACAGCCACAGATACGACGGCCCAGGTGCTACATCAGCTCTCAGTTTTCCTTGCGTCTATCATATGTAATCTATGGACTTAATTTAGTTTTTTCCTCCACCTGCTGCAGGAGCTGGCAGAGTGGAATGCAAGGTACAGGGAGAAGTTTGGCTTCGTGTTCATGATTTGCTCATCTGGGAGGACTGCACCTGAGGTCTTGGCTGAGCTTAAGGTATGAATACGTCATGTTGATCTTCAGATTCTGTGTCTGTTTTCTGCACTTTGGTATTTTTGCAACGTAGTTCTACTTCTAGAAGGACTCAAAACTTACAGAATTTTGTTTGGATCCTTGCTATTGTCCTTGCCTTTGACTTGGGTAATGAGGTGTTGTATTGTCTGGACTTCCAGGGTAGTTAAAACACCCATGTACTTCACGACTCGTGCATTAACTTAAAAGATTGAAACACTATATCTCCTTGTATCGTTATAATGGCCTTGGTATTATCCTCCTATTTCAGAGGCGTTACACGAATAGGCCAATTGTTGAACTTGAGGCTGCGGCACAGGAAGAACTTAAGATAACTGAACTACGTCTTGCGAAGCTTTTCTCATCGGAGCCTACTGTTCCCTCCACTACAACTGAAGGCCCCACCATCCAATCAGATAAAGCAGCAGGTATCAATTCTACTCTATCTGTTTGTAGGTTATACAAAAAAATGCCTTTCTTTTTTACTTTACATGTTTGTGAGTTTTGTTGTATCTATCTTTTTTATCTTTATGCATGTTCAGAGTCAAATGTCCACACATACAATAGCGTACTATGAACACCATTGAATCTGTTCTCATTGCCAAAAAAATTCTGATCCGCTCACATATTGTGGTCATTGTTTTCTCTAAAGCCGTTTGCAAATAAAAATAAACTGGTGTGTCCATACGTATGGATTTTCTCTCTGTCTTTGGTAAAAAAAGAATCACCCAACAAATACTCAATTTAGTATCTGCTATACAACTTCTAACTCGCATGCAATTGCATTTCTTTCCCTTGGTAACTGCAGGCCTTAAGCTCAAGAATAGGCATAGATGTTTCAAGAGTTTCTGAAAGACTAAGAGCATTGGTATGATACTGAATCGATATACATATATACATGTCGCAAAAGTATATGACCTACAGTAGTAGTTACTAAAAGGGCCATCAGTATCTCTATTTGTTATCTAAAAGTTTTCCATGTCCAATCTCCAACATGTATTTTCATAATACACTTATTTAGTGTCAATAAATATTGATACTCTTTTCTATAAACTTAGCCAAACTTTAGATAGTTTGACTAGATCAGATAGAACTGGAATTGCATTCTTTTCCGGACGGGCAGTATATAAACTGGTAAAAAGATTGACACGACAATAATTGTAGTTTGATCATAGGTAACAACAATACTTCTTATTAAAAGTTTAAAGCCTGCTTACATGGAACCAGATAATTATCACAATGGCAGTGTCAAGTTTACATAGTTGCTTTCAACATCCCAACAGAGGTAATTACACGTAAATTAACAACTTAGCTTCCACGGTAAGTGGTGAATGAGAAAGGGGAATGCAAGAGAGGAACATGAAAATGCTCTGCTGTCTGACTCTCCTTGATCTCAAATATGATGCTGATATAAGGGAAGAACCCTGCAGGCGAATACCTGCCAGTGTTGAAGCTTATGCGGTAGAAGCCCGGAGCAATGTTATCGACGATATCCATCAGCTGACCACTGCGTCCATCATTGTTTGTAACCGAATAGCCTAGAGTTGCCCATCCGCTGAAATCTTTGTTGCTGAATGATGGAGGAGCTGAAGAATCCTTCCACATCTCCAAGTGAACTTCAATTCCAGATGCAGGCGATCCACGGGCAGTGTCCAGCACATGGGTTGTAATGGGCGGCCGGCTTCGGTTGGAGCTACCTGTAATTTCAGGAGCTTTATTGGCACAAGGCGGAGGGAGAGCTCCAAGATGTGCTCCAATAACCCGTATGCGATCTTTTTGAAAATTTAGTTGGTGAGAAAGAAGAAGAATCCAAATTGTATACGTATAGCAAATAATTATAATATGCTAGTAAAGCACATGAATCAATGAGAATGAGAATGCAAGTATAGAACGATGATGGAGACAGATCAATTGTTAACTAGATGAAAATCGATGTCCTCTACAGCAAATGCCCATTCAACAACACAATTCATTAGTTTATTCATGGCTATGAACTATATGATTCTTGTTTCAAAATATTTCATGCAAAATGATGTCAAGTCTTAGGAGATGCATCAATATTTTCCTCTGTTTCTATTTATTAAGAGAAAATTTAATTAGACTATTTCAACTCGCAAAGGAGATGACAATAAGAAAAGCTAGCACTAATTCAATGCAAAAATTCATTTTTAGCATTAGACAATATTGTGGCTGTTAGGCAAAATAGATCACAAAGGGTATATGCCCTACTATAAAGAGAAGGCGAACAAACTCAATGTCCAGCTGCTCACTCAGCAGTAGCTAACGTGAATGAAATAACAGAACTTCCAGATAAGGAAGAATTGAACAGATTCAATGGTGTTCATAGTACGCTATTGTATGTGTGGACATTTGACTCTGAACATGCATAAAGATAAAAAAGATAGATACAACAAAACTCACAAACATGTAAAGTAAAAAAGAAAGGCATTTTTTTGTATAACCTACAAACAGATAGAGTAGAATTGATACCTGCTGCTTTATCTGATTGGATGGTGGGGCCTTCAGTTGTAGTGGAGGGAACAGTAGGCTCCGATGAGAAAAGCTTCGCAAGACGTAGTTCAGTTATCTTAAGTTCTTCCTGTGCCGCAGCCTCAAGTTCAACAATTGGCCTATTCGTGTAACGCCTCTGAAATAGGAGGATAATACCAAGGCCATTATAACGATACAAGGAGATATAGTGTTTCAATCTTTTAAGTTAATGCACGAGTCGTGAAGTACATGGGTGTTTTAACTACCCTGGAAGTCCAGACAATACAACACCTCATTACCCAAGTCAAAGGCAAGGACAATAGCAAGGATCCAAACAAAATTCTGTAAGTTTTGAGTCCTTCTAGAAGTAGAACTACGTTGCAAAAATACCAAAGTGCAGAAAACAGACACAGAATCTGAAGATCAACATGACGTATTCATACCTTAAGCTCAGCCAAGACCTCAGGTGCAGTCCTCCCAGATGAGCAAATCATGAACACGAAGCCAAACTTCTCCCTGTACCTTGCATTCCACTCTGCCAGCTCCTGCAGCAGGTGGAGGAAAAAACTAAATTAAGTCCATAGATTACATATGATAGACGCAAGGAAAACTGAGAGCTGATGTAGCACCTGGGCCGTCGTATCTGTGGCTGTGGAGAGCGCTACTGATTGCTCCTCCTTGCTCCACCTAAACCAGAAAGGGAACAGAGATTACCAACACAGTGACTGGCCACCCATGTTGTTTGTCCTGTGTCATGTTGAGTGAAACGATTCGCCAGTTCAATTCACTGATTTTAACAATTAAATTGAACTGGCCATAACGCAGTGTCAGGTCAACAACAGCAAGATGATAATAACTGATTAAGCAGAGGAATTGAGTGGATAGGAGGGTGGTGACTGGTGAGAGGGCAAACTCCACCGACTTGGAGACAGATGGGGAGGTGGTTCCGATCGCCGGGTGCGCCGCGAAGGCCTCGAGCCATCCGTTGACATCCACCTTGATCCGATTCAGCGATGGGCCGTAGCGCGCGCACGGGCAGCAAGCACGGCATCAGTACAGCAGGAAGCGGAGGTCCGCGGGCGGACAGAAATTTAAGTAGGGATATAGCAGGGAGGTAGAAGAGGCCAAGGCGAGTAGGTGACACACCTCGTCGAGCCAGATGCGTCGAGCGGCGAGGAGCGCGTCGGCGAGGGACGCGAAGGGGGAGGCGGCCGCCATCGCGGCGGCGAAGCGGCGGCTGCCGTTGACGCGCAGCACGTCGTCCGTGGAAAGAGGCATCGGCGCAGCCATCTCGCCGGCGGCCAATTCGACAGCGCAGGGGGAGGGGGAGTGCGGTACGAAAGGGGTTGTTCTTCTGGTAGGGCCTCGGGATCGTGAAGTTGCTTGGCTGTTTGTTCCTGCTCTCCTTTTCCTTTGTTTAAGGGAATCTAATCCTATGTGATCCCACGCACTGGAAACTTGCAAGCGCCATGGAAATTTGTTGTCAAGGGAAGCTAATGCGATGTGGTCATGTGAACGTGATCTCACGCACTGCGCACTGGAAATTTGTTGTCAAGGGAAGCTAATGCGATGTGGTCATGTGAACGTGATCTCACGCACTGGAACTTTGGGTCGAAAGAAACGAACTGCCATCCAAAGGCTAAAGAGAAATGATACTGTCATACAAACCATAAGATTGTATGTAGCTTCTATGCTAGCAAAGACACTATGGCATGATTCCTCTGCAATGAAAACAGGCCAGCTAGGACATGTTTCGGATTGCTCTATCCCACCTTTTTCAACTCCACTCCCAACTTGGCTAGTCAAAACCACTCGAGGTCGAGGGTAGGGTGGAAAGAATCTCAGGTAGGAAATAAAACGTGGAGCCCCAAAAAGTTCAGCATAGGCACTCAATACAGAAATATCTCGAAAATAAAAATGCGACGATGCACAAATATACACGCACTGTAACACAATCCTTGACATTAACGAACAAATCAGCCACAGCAATGAGGCGCAAGATCCAGCAGCGCAGACAACACTGCTAGTCAGTGCCTGCATCGCATACACGTCACAGACTGTCAGCGCATTACAACACTAGACAATTTAAGCATTCGACCCTAGTAATAACACCAGCAAAGGTAGCAGCAACACATAGTGCGGCAGTAGAAACTTATGATCCACAAAACAAACCCTACTCATATGTCCTTACAACGGCACCAGATTAAAATCATTGCTACAACACAAGACTTCATTTTTGTCACGATGATTTGAGGGGATTAGGCCCTTTCGCCACGGATCCTCCTTGCCAGCTGAATGTCCTTGGGCATGATGGTCACACGCTTAGCATGGATGGCACACAGGTTGGTGTCCTCAAACAGGCCAACAAGGTATGCCTCGGCAGCCTCCTGGAGGGCAAGCACGGCATGGCTCTGGAAACGCAGATCAGTCTGCAAAACAACAGGTTCCATCAACAACTTGATACAAGGACATAACTGAACCTCTGGAAGTTGAGTTCAGAGATAGGAATACCTTGAAGTCCTGTGCAATTTCCCTGACAAGCCTCTGGAAGGGCAGCTTCCTGATCAGCAGCTCAGTGCTCTTCTGGTACTTGCGGATCTCACTGATAAATTACATTTGCAAAACAAACATATCAATAGTGCAGCACAATAACAGATTCAACAGAAGAATCCAAGGATGTTCTACTGACCGGAGGGCAACAGTTCCAGGGCGGTAGCGGTGAGGCTTCTTCACTCCTCCAGTGGTGGGGGCTGACTTACGGGCAGCCTATGAAGCAATATGCCAAAGGGGCAAATTCAGTCATGGCTTGAATCCAATATCAGGGTCAAATCGAACATCAAAAAAGGAAAATAAGGTACCATTATCTAAATAACCTTACCTTGGTTGCAAGCTGCTTCCTAGGAGCCTTACCTCCCGTGGACTTGCGAGCAGTCTGCTTGGTACGAGCCATCTGCATTAATTAAGAAAGCTTGTGTTCAGGGCCACAAAAACCTAACCCAAATATGGCCAGTAAACTTCATTTTTCATATTAGCACATGCACAGATTTCTTAATTTCAGCATATGCAACAAACTACTAATAATACTGGATAGAATAACTCTCAGCTATCATTGTTTCCAATCAGTCACCTTGGTTCTCATTATTTCGTTCTTCTAGACATGAAATACAGGATAGGGCAAGTACAAGTTCTAGTAACAATTTGTGCAAACATATTTCTAGTAAAAAATTTCAGAGCATCAACCTACCTACTAGTTGTTGGGCAATAGGTTAACTCTGTTGTCTCTATCCTAGGGGAAAAGGGGAAAAGTGGTAGTAGCTCAACTTATGCGAACACCTGAGCAACCACTATTCATGCAAACTATAAATCAACATCAAATATATGCATCTAACAACCTATGTTACAGGAATAAACTGCAACAAACACATTAAACAATTATGTGAAAGTGTCAAATCCTTAGTATAGCATATATATACAACCAATGCTCACAAATCTAAAACATAGTGAACGCTCGCAACATGGTATGAAGATATGTCTATTAACAACGATGAAACAAATAACATACAAGAGAGACCCAACAACATAAGTGATAATTGCAACAAGAATCTAGGATTCTTGCGGTGCAATCAATTAACATGTATCACCATGTGAACCAAATCTTTATCAATGTGTTACATTCAGATTCAGACACAAGTTGTTCAGAATTAAGTTAAACAACAGATATATAATCATCAAAACACTGAAGCAGGAAATTAAATGTGGCCATGAAATCACAACCATATGACATTTGCTGTAGACAACAATAACATTTAATTATATTTGTAAGACTCAACAACTAGCACTATAACTGGGCCACCCTGTAACCTATACAGTACTACAAATTAGCAACTTTGTCCTACGGTAATGGCTCTAACAAGAGTGCAGAATTCAGCCAGCGTGACTAGTAACGTTAGTTCGTCGAGGAAAGGCCTCAACTCATACCGAACAATCTGATGAAACCAGATGTTGTACTAGCAGTCTAGCGGCTAATATCATGAGTCACTTGATGAAATGAAATAGGAAGCATCAGCAGCCTAACGGTGACAAGTACATGACAGGAACAATAACATAATCCACTAAATTCATCAGAGAACACAAAATCAGATGTAATATTACATAATAAACTCCGATAAGTACAATCACAGTTAACTCTCATAACATCCATGCGTTGAATTCCCAGTATATGACACTATACAATTCAGAGAGGGAGGGAACTATGTGAACAAGCACTAAATCCCTAAATTCACCTAGAACCAGGATAAGAGATGCAATTCCGCAAGACACGTAACAACTCAAATTATCATAGACAAGTAAATGGCAACCTGAGAGTGACGACTAAATGGAAGAACAACAGCCAAGTCCACTAAATTCGCCAGCGAATACAAATCAGAAGTGCTATTCCGTAATAAACTCACATAGGAACTACTGAGTACCATCCCATGTGTTAACCCCCATAT
>JAHUYU010000204.1:0-26824 GCA_030439765.1 Tripidium arundinaceum
GCCCAAGTTGAAGAATGTGAAGAAGGCCAAATCCACGATGCGAACCAGGGCCAATACCCAACATAGAAGTGATCCAGACCCATCAGGGAGCCCACCAGACAAAGTCGGTGGCGAGAGGCGGCAGCCAGGGTGCGGCTGACCCCCTGGTGCGGCCGCCCCTGGTGGCGCATCTCGGGCCCATCTTTTGCATGGCGGTTCCTATGGCGGTGCTAAAGGCGGTTCCATAGGTTACCAAGAATATTCATCCACGAACCGACCTCTAGGCACTATAAAATGCAGCCATGTTCTCCTCTGTAAATCAAGTTTCACACAGAAGTTTCAAAGAAGTTTTCACACAAGTTACATTATCAGGCAATACAACTCCAGAGCTCTCTAGTTTTAGTTTATCCTTTTAGTTGTAGTTTAGATCTAGAGCAGAGCTTCAAGTTGTAAAGAGGAGAAGAACATTTTGGCTGTTCTTGGTATGAATAAATCTAGTTCTAGTTCCATCTTGTTCTTGTTCTCTACTTATATTTATAGTATTGTTCTTGAATTAGAGCTAAGTTTTTCATTCATGTTCTTTGTATTAGAACTAGTTCTTAGTTCGAGTATCTTGATCATGATGATTAGAACTTTGATCTTAATTAAACATATAATTAGTGTAATCATGTTTAGACTAATGTCTAGATGGTGGTTTACCAAGTCTTCGGATTCGCATATGTTCTCGACCTGGGAGGGCATATGTGGTTTCCGTGTATGCAAGTATGGTACTTGGATACAAGGGAACGGGTAATTGCAGTTCGTACTCCACGGTAGTGGGGTAGGCGGCAGGTGGTGACAGCCTTGTCCGTCCCTCGTATTCCCCCACATTCGGGTATGGTGTAGGAGTCTAAAGCGATGCGGGGAGCTGGCAAACCAGACCTTAGGCATTCTCCCGATCCATCTAGATGTTAATCTAACCATGTTTATATGAATTGTATGACTTGCTAGAATTCTTGACAATAACTATAATAGATTGTTCTAGTTAGGATATTCTTTTATTCTTTATTCTTTTATTCAATTATCTTTCTTTACCCCTGATAGAGATGCTCATATATGCCTGTGTGAAACTTCACTATCCCCAATTTATCAATGCTTCATTTACCCCTGATGAACAATTGATTATTATGCTATATTATTAACATTGAGCTATCCAATATCCATGATTAGCTATTGCCTTCCTATGGGAAAATATAAATAACGATACCTGGAATACTCTAGGTGAAATGCTATAATGATAGATCTGTGCGCTTGCGAATTGAATAGAGCCTGAACTATCAGTATATTTGTTAGCATTATTATCTATGAATGGTTGAAATGCTACATTCATAGTGGTAATGTTAATAAATATCATTAAGTATTTCTAGCGCTGTTACCTAGGATGGGTCGTACATCTATCTTGGTAATGACGTTAAGAAATGCCAACACTCTACGCCATGGGGTACGAGATAGCTGGGGCTGGTGACGCGATAAAGATCCAACTACCAGGGCATCATTCGTGTTTTAAAAATACGATTACTATACAACAAACATAATGTTTAATTACAACCGTTCGGCGAGCTATGAGATCATCTGATAAATTCATCCTAATCTATTGCTCTCTGTTTTCTATCTAACCGAACAGGTCTAGGTTGTTGGCCAGCTTGATTGCCGATTCCTCCACCTCCTCTTCAAGCGCTACGATCTGGTCGTCGCTCAACCCTCGGGCGTAACCCCCACCGCCTCGCAAGAGAGGATGAATCACGTTCAGAGAACCCTCGGCGCGCCAAAAGTACGTGACAAACGAGTCCGATGACGACGAAGACGAAGGGGAGACGCTCACACAGAGAGCCGCACGCATGGCGCCCCCACGCCGACCACCAGGGTTTCCAGCCAGCAAGCCCAAGAGATGGCCGACCGAAGAGCCGTTGATGACGAAGTCCCTGAGCATGGATGAGAGGCACCGGGAGGGGGGCCACCACGGCGAACCTGGAGACACTGGAGGCTGACCGCCCCTAGCCTTCTCGAGGTCTGCAGCAACGACTGCAGGGCAAGGGAGCTCTAGCAGGCCGCGTTGTTTCAGGGCCGTTGTCAGGTGATCTGATGTGTAAGCATTGCTGCCATAGATTATTCTCAGCGTTATGACACTTGAAGTTATTGGCGATCCATTGTCTTGGTGCAGCGAGGCATCGATCGAGGAGTTACACCCGATCAACATCAACGACGCACAACATGAAGCAGAGCTGTGCGCCACAGATGCTGGCACCCAGGACGCTGGTGAGGATTAGCTGGAAGAGGCGCTAGAGGGTCCAAAAAATCCGGCTGGCCCCAGAGTTGAAAATGCCCAGTACTTTGAGCCAGTGGATGGGAGCGTAGCTCACGAGCCGACCACTGGCTCTGATCCAGTAGCAAGTCCCTGAGCGCAACCGCCGGAGATGGGTCTTGGTGGTCCAGTCCGACCACAACGCGATGACGTGCAAAGACCTGCAAGGGATATCCCTGAGGTGGTAGAAGAAATCGAGCACGAACCGCCTTGTGCCAAGGACCCTCCTCCTCAGCTCGTGCGTGCTTATGTACGCCGAGGAGATGCAGTGGAAGTTGTGGAGGATGAGAAGGTGAGCGAGCAAGTGGAGGCACTCAAGGCCACCTTTGCGTCAGTATCTAGCCAAATACAAGTAAGTTGAACTGCACTATTGCTTGATGTTATGGAGTTCGGTCGTTAATTGTTGTTGCCGCAGGAGTTGATGAAGACATCCGAAAACCGTGCACACCAACAGGAGCGGTCTGCCCCGGCTCTCATCGAGAATAAGAGGCTGCGTGAGTCAGTGGAGGCACTGGAGAAAAGTTTGGCCGGAGCCCATGGCGACAAGGAGAGGCTATAGTCGCGTGTGTCGCAGCTGGAGTCTGAAAACTGGTCACTGACCGAACCGCTGGTCATGGCTATCGACCGAAAGAATGGTAAGGTATCAGGCCTTGCAGCATAATGCCTTGCTTTTTCACTTTGCCAAGGCTAATGGTGATCCTTATTCATGCAGAGCTGGAAACCGAGCTGTTCCTAGCGTGCGAGGCGATGGCGCAGCTGGAGAAGGAGAGGAATGAGGCACGTGCGGTTGAGACAAATCTCGCCGAGGAGCTTGAATGTATGTTATGATAAAAATAATGCACCTCCTATTGTGGTAAGCGTGTTTAGCACGATTACTTTTGTCATTCGCAGTGATCTGCACCAACTCTCAGGCGCAGTACCGCGACTTCGAGTTACGGCTGCAATCCAAGCAAGACAGGATCAATGCCATAGTCGCAGGAATAAAGCCTGTGCTAGACTTCATCGACCCAGAGCCAGCCACACCTGAAGCCTACGATCTTGATGTTAGGCCTCCTCGGTCGGACGTGATCATGGAGAGGTGCAAGGTCGCATTGACACGCTTCAAGGAGTACACTCGTGGCGTCGCCTGCTCCGCTGCAGGCCACGCACTGGCGGTAGTTCGATCTCTCTATCCCGCGGTGAAGCTAGATGTAATCGATGGGGGTTACGCCCGAGGGTTGAGCGACGACCAGATCGTAGCGCTTGAAGAGGAGGTGGAGGAATCGGCAATCAAGCTGGCCAACAACCTAGACCTGTTCGGTTAGATAGAAAACAGAGAGCAATAGATTAGGATGAATTTATCAGATGATCTCATAGCTCGCCGAACGGTTGTAATTAAACATTATGTTTGTTGTATAGTAATCGTATTTTTAAAACACGAATGATGCCCTGGTAGTTGGATCTTTATCGCGTCACCAGCCCCAGCTATCTCGTACCCCATGGCGTAGAGTGTTGGCATTTCTTAACGTCATTACCAAGATAGATGTACGACCCATCCTAGGTAACAGCGCTAGAAATACTTAATGATATTTATTAACATTACCACTATGAATGTAGCATTTCAACCATTCATAGATAATAATGCTAACAAATATACTGATAGTTCAGGCTCTATTCAATTCGCAAGCGCACAGATCTATCATTATAGCATTTCACCTAGAGTATTCCAGGTATCGTTATTTATATTTTCCCATAGGAAGGCAATAGCTAATCATGGATATTGGATAGCTCAATGTTAATAATATAGCATAATAATCAATTGTTCATCAGGGGTAAATGAAGCATTGATAAATTGGGGATAGTGAAGTTTCACACAGGCATATATGAGCATCTCTATCAGGGGTAAAGAAAGATAATTGAATAAAAGAATAAAGAATAAAAGAATATCCTAACTAGAACAATCTATTATAGTTATTGTCAAGAATTCTAGCAAGTCATACAATTCATATAAACATGGTTAGATTAACATCTAGATGGATCGGGAGAATGCCTAAGGTCTGGTTTGCCAGCTCCCCGCATCGCTTTAGACTCCTACACCATACCCGAATGTGGGGGAATACGAGGGACGGACAAGGCTGTCACCACCTGCCGCCTACCCCACTACCGTGGAGTACGAACTGCAATTACCCGTTCCCTTGTATCCAAGTACCATACTTGCATACACGGAAACCACATATGCCCTCCCAGGTCGAGAACATATGCGAATCCGAAGACTTGGTAAACCACCATCTAGACATTAGTCTAAACATGATTACACTAATTATATGTTTAATTAAGATCAAAGTTCTAATCATCATGATCAAGATACTCGAACTAAGAACTAGTTCTAATACAAAGAACATGAATGAAAAACTTAGCTCTAATTCAAGAACAATACTATAAATATAAGTAGAGAACAAGAACAAGATGGAACTAGAACTAGATTTATTCATACCAAGAACAGCCAAAATGTTCTTCTCCTCTTTACAACTTGAAGCTCTGCTCTAGATCTAAACTACAACTAAAAGGATAAACTAAAACTAGAGAGCTCTGGAGTTGTATTGCCTGATAATGTAACTTGTGTGAAAACTTCTTTGAAACTTCTGTGTGAAACTTGATTTACAGAGGAGAACATGGCTGCATTTTATAGTGCCTAGAGGTCGGTTCGTGGATGAATATTCTTGGTAACCTATGGAACCGCCTTTAGCACCGCCATAGGAACCGCCATGCAAAAGATGGGCCCGAGATGCGCCACCAGGGGCGGCCGCACCAGGGGGTCAGCCGCACCCTGGCTGCCGCCTCTCGCCACCGACTTTGTCTGGTGGGCTCCCTGATGGGTCTGGATCACTTCTATGTTGGGTATTGGCCCTGGTTCGCATCGTGGATTTGGCCTTCTTCACATTCTTCAACTTGGGCTGCGCGAAATACGCTTTGTTGATTGCGCATTTTCCTGAGTTTTACACTAATTCCACACTTAAGTCCTACAAAATAGTAATCTTCCAATACATGTGGAACTAGGTGAATATCAAAGACATATGTATGTAAAACATGTATTTTTCTCCAATTTTCATACAAGTTGGCGGTATGAAATATGTCATTAGTAACTGCCAATATAGAGCGCTGATTCTCGTGCACACTTAAGAGTACGGGCATCACCGAGGAGCCACTGCCGACCGCCCATGACTCAGAGCGCTACTGCCCATTCACGTTTAGGTGCAAAATCGGGAACAGGGCCGCTTCTAGATAACACAAATGAGAACGTGGCTGGTCGACAATTTGATGGTGAATAAATAAGGTATCTTAAAGATGTTTAACATGGAGGAAAAACAAATGGAAAGACGTTGAGAAGAAAACTTTATTAAATGCTCATATATAAAAGGGTACATATCTTTATTTGCAACGTTTCAAGGATAGAAACGTCTAAGGAGCTCGATGTGCTAGGAGTTGGTCATGTCCACTCCTTCTGCATCGCATAGCCTATACGATCCTGGTCAGGTTACTGCTTTGACAATGTAGGGACCCTCCCAAGGAGATGAAAGCTTGTGCATCCCAACGGTCTTCTGCTTCTTGCGGAGTACTAGATCACCGACCGCAAAGGATTCTGAATGTTGCGATTGTAGTACCTTCACAATCCTTCCAAATAATTGGCAGTCCGAACACACATAATCAAGCACTCTTCTTCTACACGATCAACATCTTCTAGCCGGTGCTGCTCAGACATCTCTTCATCAAAGTTCTCCACCCTGGGTGCTCGGAAGGGGACGTCTGCAGGCAACACAGCTTCCGAGCCATACACTAGGAAGTAAGGCAAGACGCCAGTGTTACTGGGCTGAGTCCATAGCCCTCAGACCACAGCCGGCAACTCCTTGAGCCATCTGCCCGGATGTTTCTCCTCCTTCTCGTAGAGTCTCTTCTTGAGGGCATCTAATATCATGCTGTTAGCCCATTCGACCTGGCCGTTAGCTCTAGGGTGCGCAACCGAGACCTACTTGACAGAGATGCACTGATCTTCACAAAAATCCCAAAAATCACTGTCGGTGAACATAGAACCCAAGTCAGTGATGATGCTGTTTAGCAGACCAAACCTATGAATTATATCTTCAAAAAGCTATGCTGCTTTCTTCGCTGTAGACATGACAAGAGGCTTGTACTCAATCCACTTAGAGAACTTGTCAATGGCAACATAAACATATTTTAATCCACCTGAGGGGGTCTTGAAGGGCCCAATCATATCTAGTCCCCAGCATGCAAATGGCCAGGAGGCTGGGATCGTCTGTAAGGCCTGTGCTGGAACATGGATTTGCTTAGCGAAAAATTGACATCCCTCGCACCGTCGAACTAGTGCTTCCGCATATGCAACGACAGAGGGCCAGTAGAAACCTGCTCGAAAAGCCTTGCCGACCAGACTCCTAGAGGCTGCGTGGTTGCCACATGAACCAGCGTGAATCTCAAGGAGTAATTTCTCTCCTTCTTGAGAAATGCACTTTTGCAACAGCTCCTCCTTCGCATTCTTCCTCATCAACCTGCCATCAACTAGTACATAGTGCTTGCTACGATGGATAAGGCGCTCCATCTCAGTCTTGTCGGTTGGCACTTCTGCGGTGGTTAGGTACTTGATGAATTGTTCTCTCCAATCGCTGCTGGGCATAGGGACCGCCAAGACTAACTGCTCGGCCGGGGGCATTTCATCAACTTCCTACCCCGGCTTGATAGATGGTGTCCTGAGGTCCTGGATGAAGACTCCTGCTAGAACTTGAGCTCTGGTTGACCCTATGTTAGATAGCCGGTCGGCTGCCTCGTTCTCATCATGGACGACATGATGAAATTCGAGGCCATAGAATTTTCCTTCGAGCTTCCTAATTTTGGTGCAATAAGCATCCATCTTCTCGCTAGTGTAAGACCAATCCTTGTTGACCTGGTTGATTACCAAAGTGGAGTAGCCATACACCATTAGGCGTTTAACGCCAAGGGAAACGGCAATGCGAAGACCGCGAAGCGCCGCCTCATATTCAGCGGTGTTGTTGGAGGCTGGGAAGTGGATCCACAGGACATAGTGGAGCTCATCCCCGAATGGAGTAATGAACAACACGCCTTCCCCAGCACCATCGATGTTGAGTGCTCCATCAAAGTACATCATCCAGTGCTCGGGACGATCAACCGGGATATGTTCTTGCATCTCGGTCCACTCGGCGATAAAATCTGCGAGCACCTGTGACTTGATAGTCTATCGGCTCCTGAACTTAATGGAGTACGTGCCGAGCTCTACCGCCCACTTGATAATGCGTCCATTAGCTTCCTTATTGCGGAGGATATCGCCGAGGGGGAACTCGGTAATCACAGCTATCTTGTATGTCTCAAAATAGTGGCGGAGCTTACGGGATGTAATCAGGACGGCATACAACAGCTTCTGGACTTGGGGATACTGAGTCTTAGACTCGTTCAAGACTTCGTTAATGAAGTAAACTAGGCATTGAACTTTATATGTATGTCCAGGGTCTTCCCATTCAACAACAATGGCTGTGCTAACAACATGGGTAGTTGCTGCGATATAGATCAATGAAGTCTCATCGGTTTGTGGTGTTGTCATAACCGGAGGGGTCGTCAAGAAGAGCTTGAGCTCGGCAAAGGCCTTATCGGCCTCCTCTATCCAGGTGAAACACTCCTTGGCTTTAAGCAACTTGAAGAAAGGGAGACCTTTTTCGCCTAGACGTGATATGAAATGGCTTAAAGCCGCCATACACCCTGTTAGCTTCTGGACGTCCTTGACACAGGTCGGCCGCGTCATGTTGGTGACTGTCGATACCTTCTCGGGGTTGGCTTCAATGCCACGGCAGCTGACAATATATCCTAAGAGGATACCGGACGGGACGCCAAAGATACACTTAGTGGGATTCAATTTCCATTGGTATTCTCTTAGGCTCTTGAATGTTTCGTCGAGGTCGGCGATGAGATTATCGGCAGTCTTAGACTTAACCACTATATCGTCGACATAGGCCTCAGTGTTGTGCCCCATCTGGTTAGCAAAGGCAATGCTGGATAGCCCTCTGATAAGTGGCACTAGCATTTTTAAGTCCGAAGGACATGGTGGTGTAGCAGTAGGCACCAAACGGCGTGATGAAAGAAGTCTTAATCTGGTCTTCCTCCTTTAAGGAGATCTAATGGTAACCAGAGTAGCAATCGAGGAAAGATAAGAGTTTGTAGCTAGCGGTAGAATCTACAACCTCATCTATACGAGACAGGCCGAAGGGGCCCTTAGGGTAGTGTTTGTTGAGATCAGTGTAATCAACGCACATCCTCCATTCTTTATTCTTCTTTTGTACAAGGACTGGATTAGCCAGCCACTCAGGATGCTACACCTCTTTAATAAAACCGGTTGCTAAGTGCCGTGTTATTTCTACCCTAATAGCCTCCTTCTTGTCCTGCGTGAATCGTCGGAGCTTCTGTTTGATCGACTTGGGGGTCGGTGAGACATTTAAGGAGTGCTCGATCAACTCCCACGGCACCCTAGGCATGTCTGATGGTTTCCATGCAAACACATCTGCATTGGCATGTAGGAAGCTGATGAGCGCGCTTTCCTATTTGGGGTCGAGGTTGGCTTCGATCTTGGCAGTCTTGTTCTTGTCACTAGTGCCGAGGTCCACCTCCTTGGTCTCCTTGGCCTTGGTAGCTGCTCGGGGTGCCTCCATCATCGGGATCTCCTGCTCCTCTGCGGGTATCATCTTGGACTTGGCGAGACAGCTCTCCATGCGTGTAGAGAGATCAAGCGCCTCGGCGAGCGCAAGGCTTTCTCTTTCGCGTGCGTAAGCGACGGCGATGTTAGCTTGCAGGGTCAGGATTCCTTGGGGTGCCGGCATCTTTAGGACCAAATACGCGTAGTGCGGTATGGCCATGAACTTAGCTAGGGCCGATCGGCCAAGGATGGCGTGGTATGCGGTGTCAAGGTCTGCCACCAAGAAACTAACATACTCAATACGGAAGTTTTCAATGGTGCCATATTGGATGGGCAATGTAATCTCGCCCAAGGGCTAGGACGCTCTGGTAGGCATGATCCCCCAAAAAGGAGAGTCGACTGGGGTGAGGTCTTCCTTTGAGAGGCCCAACTCAGTTAGGGCTCTGGCGAGAAGTATGTTGAGGGCACTCCCGCAGTCGATGAGAACCTTCCTGAACCACACCTTCTGGATGATGGTGTACAGCACTAGCAGGAACCGCCCTGGATAGGGGATATTCGACCACTGATTGGCAAAGCTGAAGGTGATGGGGTACTCCGACTAGTTGAGATACTTGGGATCGGGCGATAGTATCATTGCTGGTGACCGATAGGACCTAGCGAGTAGTGAGCTTCTCCTTTCGCTTGTTCTCGGAGGCAGCCGCTCCTCCAAAAATTGTCTCGACAGTCTTGCTCGTATCTTGGAAGGCGTTGTTTGCATCCTTAGTGCTCTTGGGATCCTTGGGGCCGCCGTCCTTGCGGTCGTCGTGTTTCTTCGATCTTCTATTCTCCTTGTCGCAGTAGGCCTTGGCCAGGCCGTAGCACTGCCACATAGTGTGGTTGTTGTTCTTATGTATAAGGCATGGGCCATCAAGGAGCTTCTCATACTCGTCATCATAGCTGCGCTTAGCGCGTGGTTGTTCAACTGAGGCGATGACGTTATCTGGTTGGCGGTGACGAAACTACCTGGCCTTCGAGCCTCCAGCCTGTCATCATAGCGGCGATCGCAGTTGTCATGGCACCATTCTTCGCGGCGGTCATCATTGCGACACGGCTGGTGATTGGAGCGAGAGGTCCGGGCAACGTCGTCCTTATGCCGCTGGTCGGCCTCTTCAGCGTTGGCGTATTGGTTGGCCGTCTGTAGCATCTCGCCGATCGTCCGCGGCGGCTTTCGGTGGAACTGGGAACGCAGCTGAGGATGGTGATGGAGCCCACAGACGAACGCAAGATGACATTGCCTCACTAATGTTGGGGATGGAGTTCCTCGTTTCCGAGAAACACCTGATGTAGCTGCACAGGAATTCGCCAGTCCTCTGATGGAGCCTTTCCAGGTCATGCTTCGTACCTGGTCGGACACATGTGGCCATGTAGTTCTCAATGGACATTCTCTTGAGATCATCCCAAGATCCAATGGTGTCTGGCCCTAGACTCATGAGCCAATTCATTGCAGAGAGGGCGAGCATGATGGGCAAATAATTTGCCATCACATTGTTGTTTCCTCCGGCGGCGCATACGGCAATGGCTTAAAGCTGCAGCCACTGCTCAGGATTGACTTTGCCATCATAGGATTCGACCCCAGATGTAACATCCCAGATGTTGAGCTTCACATTTTGCATTGGCATTAGCATGATCATGAAGCATCATTCATCATATGGCATCATGCACATGAAATCATACATGGTTATCTTATCTTTTACATGAAATATTTGATCTATGTGCTTAATTGGTGAGTATGGTTTATGCTTTTATTTTAAACAATGGATGTTGGGTCACAAAAACACCTTAGCTACACTTAGGGTGGCAAATGGAACAATGTTCATGTTGATGACGTGGTCTAATTATGCTTCCAAGTGTTGGTTTGACCAGTTTGGCCTAGAACCTCTTTAGTTTGACCTGAGTGGAACAGTTGCATAGGATGTTTGCATGGCTGTGCACCCTTAATAAAAGTTGTAGCAAATTTCATAAGGAACAAACTTTGTTTAAGGGCCATGACATGAAAATGCCCCTAACATGGTCAAACAATGCTTAGAAGGTGAAATTAGGGACTGTTTAAGGACTTAGAAAAATTCTAAGTCCTAAATGGTTTTCAGTTTCGATGTACCCTTCTTAGTTGTGTTGTAGATAGAAAACCAGCTCGAATTAGACCTTAATCCTTAAAGAAAAGATGTTGTACTCATGTAGCTTTACAAGTTCTATTAGTGAGGTTTTTGCCAAAACCCCATAGATTAAGAGCTAGGAGGTGTTGAAAACACGCTGTCAGTCGGCTTCATTAGGCCTGATGGCCAGCTCGGGCAGCCGGCAGTGGCCGACCGGCCATAGGCCGTGCTCGCCACCTGGCGGCCGTACGCCGGCGCCGGCCCCAACACCGTGGCTGAGCTCAACGTTAAGATGCCCCGCACCCACCGCGCACTCCCTCTCCACTCTTGCGCCCTCTGCTCTCTCCCTCGCTCACACCGAAGTGGAGGAGCAGAGCACAGTGTCGCCGCCGTGCTTCCGCCGGCTGCACACGCCACCACCGCAGCACCACCACCTCCTTCGCCTTGCACATTGCTCCGCCGGCTCGTGTTCCGTCTCCCCGACCAGTTTGCAGCACTTGCCGAGCTCAGGTGAGGCCCTAGGGGCCATTGCCGGACCTTCGCCGCCGTTGTCATGGCCGCCGAGCTCAGGTCCGCCGTGGCCAGAGCAGCTCCGACCATCTCCCTCCCTACTCCTTAGTGCGTTGAGTTCGTTAGAGTCCGTAGATGGTGAAATCGAAGTCGGGTGGGCCAATTAAGTCCCCGGTTGGCCGATACAGACCGGCGCACCGTGCGCGTCCGCCGCGACCGCCACCGCGCTCGAGCTCGCCGTCATGAAGGTCGCTCGCTCTTTCTCTCTTGGGTTGCTTGTCTAGAGTAGCTTAGGTGTAGATCTAGCCTAGGACACGACCTCACCGCCAATGGCGACCTCACCGGAGCGGAACACGGAGCACCGCACCGCCGCGCTCTCGCCGTCGTGCCGCCATGCACGTGGCCGAGCTCACTGGCACCATTGAAAACTTCCGTATTGAGTATGTTAGTTTCTTGGTGGCAGACCTTGACACCGCATACCACGCCATCCTTGGCCGATCGGCCCTAGCTAAGTTCATGGCCATACCGCACTACGCGTATTTGGTCCTAAAGATGCCGGCACCCCAAGGAATCCTGACCCTGCAAGCTAACATCGCCGTCGCTTACGCACGCGAAAGAGAAAGCCTTGCGCTCGCCGAGGCGCTTGATCTCTCTACACGCATGGAGAGCTGTCTCGCCAAGTCCAAGATGATACCCGCAGAGGAGCAGGAGATCCCGATGATGGAGGCACCCCGAGCAGCTACCAAGGCCAAGGAGACCAAGGAGGTGGACCTCGGCACTAGTGACAAGAACAAGACTGCCAAGATCGAAGCCAACCTCGACCCCAAATAGGAAAGCGCGCTCATCAGCTTCCTACATGCCAATGCAGATGTGTTTGCATGGAAACCATCAGACATGCCTAGGGTGCCGTGGGAGTTGATCGAGCACTCCTTAAATGTCTCACCGACCCCCAAGTCGATCAAACAGAAGCTCCGACGATTCACGCAGGACAAGAAGGAGGCTATTAGGGTAGAAATAACACGGCACTTAGCAACCGGTTTTATTAAAGAGGTGTAGCATCCTGAGTGGCTGGCTAATCCAGTCCTTGTACAAAAGAAGAATAAAGAATGGAGGATGTGCGTTGATTACACTGATCTCAACAAACACTACCCTAAGGGCCCCTTCGGCCTGTCTCGTATAGATGAGGTTGTAGATTCTACCGCTAGCTACAAACTCTTATCTTTCCTCGATTGCTACTCTGGTTACCATTAGATCTCCTTAAAGGAGGAAGACCAGATTAAGACTTCTTTCATCACGCCGTTTGGTGCCTACTGCTACACCACCATGTCCTTCGGACTTAAAAATGCTAGTGCCACTTATCAGAGGGCTATCCAGCATTGCCTTTGCTAACCAGATGGGGCACAACACTGAGGCCTATGTCGACGATATAGTGGTTAAGTCTAAGACTGCCGATAATCTCATCGCCGACCTCGACGAAACATTCAAGAGCCTAAGAGAATACCAATGGAAATTGAATCCCACTAAGTGTATCTTTGGCGTCCCGTCCGGTATCCTCTTAGGATATATTGTCAGCTGCCGTGGCATTGAAGCCAACCCCGAGAAGGTATCGACAGTCACCAACATGACGCGGCCGACCTGTGTCAAGGACGTCCAGAAGCTAACAGGGTGTATGGCGGCTTTAAGCCATTTCATATCACGTCTAGGCGAAAAAGGTCTCCCTTTCTTCAAGTTGCTTAAAGCCAAGGAGTGTTTCACCTGGATAGAGGAGGCCGATAAGGCCTTTGCCGAGCTCAAGCTCTTCTTGACGACCCCTCCGGTTATGACAACACCACAAACCGATGAGACTTCATTGATCTATATCGCAGCAACTACCATGTTGTTAGCACAGCCATTGTTGTTGAATGGGAAGACCCTGGACATACATATAAAGTTCAATGCCTAGTTTACTTCATTAACGAAGTCTTGAACGAGTCTAAGACTCAGTATCCCCAAGTCCAGAAGCTGTTGTATGCCGTCCTGATTACATCCCGTAAGCTCCGCCACTATTTTGAGACATACAAGATAGCTGTGATTACCGAGTTCCCCCTCGGCGATATCCTCCGCAATAAGGAAGCTAATGGACGCATTATCAAGTGGGCGGTAGAGCTCGGCACGTACTCCATTAAGTTCAGGAGCCGATAGACTATCAAGTCACAGGTGCTCGCAGATTTTATCGCCGAGTGGACCGAGATGCAAGAACATATCCCGGTTGATCGTCCCGAGCACTGGATGATGTACTTTGATGGAGCACTCAACATCGATGGTGCTGGGGAAGGCGTGTTGTTCATTACTCCATTCGGGGATGAGCTCCACTATGTCCTGTGGATCCACTTCCCAGCCTCCAACAACACCGCTGAATATGAGGCGGCGCTTCGCGGTCTTCGCATTGCCGTTTCCCTTGGCGTTAAACGCCTAATGGTGTATGGCTACTCCACTTTGGTAATCAACCAGGTCAACAAGGATTGGTCTTACACTAGCGAGAAGATGGATGCTTATTGCACCAAAATTAGGAAGCTCGAAGGAAAATTCTATGGCCTCGAATTTCATCATGTCGTCCATGATGAGAACGAGGCAGCCGACCGGCTATCTAACATAGGGTCAACCAGAGCTCAAGTTCTAGCAGGAGTCTTCATCCAGGACCTCAGGACACCATCTATCAAGCCGGGTAGGAAGTTGATGAAATGCCCCCGGCCGAGCAGTTAGTCTTGGCGGTCCCTATGCCCAGCAGCGATTGGAGAGAACAATTCATCAAGTACCTAACCACCGCAGAAGTGCCAACCGACAAGACTGAGATGGAGCGCCTTATCCATCGTAGCAAGCACTATGTACTAGTTGATGGCAGGTTGATGAGGAAGAATGCGAAGGAGGAGCTGTTGCAAAAGTGCATTTCTCAAGAAGGAGAGAAATTACTCCTTGAGATTCACGCTGGTTCATGTGGCAACCACGCAGCCTCTAGGAGTCTGGTCGGCAAGGCTTTTCGAGCAGGTTTCTACTGGCCCTCTGTCGTTGCATATGCGGAAGCACTAGTTCGACGGTGCGAGGGATGTCAATTTTTCGCTAAGCAAATCCATGTTCCAGCACAGGCCTTACAGACGATCCCAGCCTCCTGGCCATTTGCATGCTGGGGACTAGATATGATTGGGCCCTTCAAGACCCCCTCAGGTGGATTAAAATATGTTTATGTTGCCATTGACAAGTTCTCTAAGTGGATTGAGTACAAGCCTCTTGTCATGTCTACAGCGAAGAAAGCAGCATAGCTTTTTGAAGATATAATTCATAGGTTTGGTCTGCTAAACAGCATCATCACTGACTTGGGTTCTATGTTCACCGACAGTGATTTTTGGGATTTTTGTGAAGATCAGTGCATCTCTGTCAAGTAGGTCTCGGTTGCGCACCCTAGAGCTAACGGCCAGGTCGAATGGGCTAACAGCATGATATTAGATGCCCTCAAGAAGAGACTCTACGAGAAGGAGGAGAAACATCCGGGCAGATGGCTCAAGGAGTTGCCGGCTGTGGTCTGAGGGCTATGGACTCAGCCCAGTAACACTGGCGTCTTGCCTTACTTCCTAGTGTATGGCTCGGAAGCTGTGTTGCCTGCAGACGTCCCCTTCCGAGCACCCAGGGTGGAGAACTTTGATGAAGAGATGTCTGAGCAGCACCGGCTAGAAGATGTTGATCGTGTAGAAGAAGAGTGCTTGATTATGTGTGTTCGGACTGCCAATTATTTGGAAGGATTGTGAAGGTACTACAATCGCAACATTCAGAATCCTTTGCGGTCGGTGATCTAGTACTCCGCAAGAAGCAGAAGACCGTTGGGATGCACAAGCTTTCATCTCCTTGGGAGGGTCCCTACATTGTCAAAGCAGTAACCTGACCAGGATCGTATAGGCTATGCGATGCAGAAGGAGTGGACATGACCAACTCCTAGCACATCGAGCTCCTTAGACGTTTCTATCCTTGAAACGTTGCAAATAAAGATATGTACCCTTTTATATATGAGCATTTAATAAAGTTTTCTTCTCAACGTCTTTCATTTGTTTTTCCTCCATGTTAAACATCTTTAAGATACCTTATTTATTCACCATCAAATTGTCGACCAGCCACGTTCTCATTTGTGTTATCTAGAAGCGGCCCTGTTCCCGATTTTGCACCTAAACGTGAATGGGCAGTAGCGCTCTGAGTCATGGGCGGTCGGCAGTGGCTCCTCGGTGATGCCCGTACTCTTAAGTGTGCACGAGAATCAGCGCTCTATATTGGCAGTTACTAATGACATATTTCATACCGCCAACTTGTATGAAAATTGGAGAAAAATACATGTTTTACATACATATGTCTTTGATATTCACCTAGTTCCACATGTATTGGAAGATTACTATTTTGTAGGACTTAAGTGTGGAATTAGTGTAAAACTCAGGAAAATGCGCAATCAACAAAGCGTATTTCGCGCAGCCCAAGTTGAAGAATGTGAAGAAGGCCAAATCCACGATGCGAACCAGGGCCAATACCCAACATAGAAGTGATCCAGACCCATCAGGGAGCCCACCAGACAAAGTCGGTGGCGAGAGGCGGCAGCCAGGGTGCGGCTGACCCCCTGGTGCGGCCGCCCCTGGTGGCGCATCTCGGGCCCATCTTTTGCATGGCGGTTCCTATGGCGGTGCTAAAGGCGGTTCCATAGGTTACCAAGAATATTCATCCACGAACCGACCTCTAGGCACTATAAAATGCAGCCATGTTCTCCTCTGTAAATCAAGTTTCACACAGAAGTTTCAAAGAAGTTTTCACACAAGTTACATTATCAGGCAATACAACTCCAGAGCTCTCTAGTTTTAGTTTATCCTTTTAGTTGTAGTTTAGATCTAGAGCAGAGCTTCAAGTTGTAAAGAGGAGAAGAACATTTTGGCTGTTCTTGGTATGAATAATCTAGTTCTAGTTCCATCTTGTTCTTGTTCTCTACTTATATTTATAGTATTGTTCTTGAATTAGAGCTAAGTTTTTCATTCATGTTCTTTGTATTAGAACTAGTTCTTAGTTCGAGTATCTTGATCATGATGATTAGAACTTTGATCTTAATTAAACATATAATTAGTGTAATCATGTTTAGACTAATGTCTAGATGGTGGTTTACCAAGTCTTCGGATTCGCATATGTTCTCGACCTGGGAGGGCATATGTGGTTTCCGTGTATGCAAGTATGGTACTTGGATACAAGGGAACGGGTAATTGCAGTTCGTACTCCACGGTAGTGGGGTAGGCGGCAGGTGGTGACAGCCTTGTCCGTCCCTCGTATTCCCCCACTTCGGGTATGGTGTAGGAGTCTAAAGCGATGCGGGGAGCTGGCAAACCAGACCTTAGGCATTCTCCCGATCCATCTAGATGTTAATCTAACCATGTTTATATGAATTGTATGACTTGCTAGAATTCTTGACAATAACTATAATAGATTGTTCTAGTTAGGATATTCTTTTATTCTTTATTCTTTTATTCAATTATCTTTCTTTACCCCTGATAGAGATGCTCATATATGCCTGTGTGAAACTTCACTATCCCCAATTTATCAATGCTTCATTTACCCCTGATGAACAATTGATTATTATGCTATATTATTAACATTGAGCTATCCAATATCCATGATTAGCTATTGCCTTCCTATGGGAAAATATAAATAACGATACCTGAATACTCTAGGTGAAATGCTATAATGATAGATCTGTGCGCTTGCGAATTGAATAGAGCCTGAACTATCAGTATATTTGTTAGCATTATTATCTATGAATGGTTGAAATGCTACATTCATAGTGGTAATGTTAATAAATATCATTAAGTATTTCTAGCGCTGTTACCTAGGATGGGTCGTACATCTATCTTGGTAATGACGTTAAGAAATGCCAACACTCTACGCCATGGGGTACGAGATAGCTGGGGCTGGTGACGCGATAAAGATCCAACTACCAGGGCATCATTCGTGTTTTAAAATACGATTACTATACAACAAACATAATGTTTAATTACAACCGTTCGGCGAGCTATGAGATCATCTGATAAATTCATCCTAATCTATTGCTCTCTGTTTTCTATCTAACCGAACAGGTCTAGGTTGTTGGCCAGCTTGATTGCCGATTCCTCCACCTCCTCTTCAAGCGCTACGATCTGGTCGTCGCTCAACCCTCGGGCGTAACCCCCATCGATTACATCTAGCTTCACCGCGGGATAGAGAGATCGAACTACCGCCAGTGCGTGGCCTGCAGCGGAGCAGGCGACGCCACGAGTGTACTCCTTGAAGCGTGTCAATGCGACCTTGCACCTCTCCATGATCACGTCCGACCGAGGAGGCCTAACATCAAGATCGTAGGCTTCAGGTGTGGCTGGCTCTGGGTCGATGAAGTCTAGCACAGGCTTTATTCCTGCGACTATGGCATTGATCCTGTCTTGCTTGGATTGCAGCCGTAACTCGAAGTCGCGGTACTGCGCCTGAGAGTTGGTGCAGATCACTGCGAATGACAAAAGTAATCGTGCTAAACACGCTTACCACAATAGGAGGTGCATTATTTTTATCATAACATACATTCAAGCTCCTCGGCGAGATTTGTCTCAACCGCACGTGCCTCATTCCTCTCCTTCTCCAGCTGCGCCATCGCCTCGCACGCTAGGAACAGCTCGGTTTCCAGCTCTGCATGAATAAGGATCACCATTAGCCTTGGCAAAGTGAAAAAGCAAGGCATTATGCTGCAAGGCCTGATACCTTACCATTCTTTCGGTCGATAGCCATGACCAGCGGTTCGGTCAGTGACCAGTTTTCAGACTCCAGCTGCGACACACGCGACTATAGCCTCTCCTTGTCGCCATGGGCTCCGGCCAAACTTTTCTCCAGTGCCTCCACTGACTCACGCAGCCTCTTATTCTCGATGAGAGCCGGGGCAGACCGCTCCTGTTGGTGTGCACGGTTTTCGGATGTCTTCATCAACTCCTGCGGCAACAACAATTAACGACCGAACTCCATAACATCAAGCAATAGTGCAGTTCAACTTACTTGTATTTGGCTAGATACTGACGCAAAGGTGGCCTTGAGTGCCTCCACTTGCTCGCTCACCTTCTCATCCTCCACAACTTCCACTGCATCTCCTCGGCGTACATAAGCACGCACGAGCTGAGGAGGAGGGTCCCTTGGCACAAGGCGGTTCGTGCTCGATTTCTTCTACCACCTCAGGGATATCCCTTGCAGGTCTTTGCACGTCATCGCGTTGTGGTCGGACTGGACCACCAAGACCCATCTCCGGCGGTTGCGCTCAGGGACTTGCTACTGGATCAGAGCCAGTGGTCGGCTCGTGAGCTACGCTCCCATCCACTGGCTCAAAGTACTGGGCATTTTCAACTCTGGGGCCAGCCGGATTTTTTGGACCCTCTAGCGCCTCTTCCAGCTAATCCTCACCAGCGTCCTGGGTGCCAGCATCTGTGGCGCACAGCTCTGCTTCATGTTGTGCGTCGTTGATGTTGATCGGGTGTAACTCCTCGATCGATGCCTCGCTGCACCAAGACAATGGATCGCCAATAACTTCAAGTGTCATAACGCTGAGAATAATCTATGGCAGCAATGCTTACACATCAGATCACCTGACAACGGCCCTGAAACAACGCGGCCTGCTAGAGCTCCCTTGCCCTGCAGTCGTTGCTGCAGACCTCGAGAAGGCTAGGGGCGGTCAGCCTCCAGTGTCTCCAGGTTCGCCGTGGTGGCCCCCCTCCCGGTGCCTCTCATCCATGCTCAGGGACTTCGTCATCAACGGCTCTTCGGTCGGCCATCTCTTGGGCTTGCTGGCTGGAAACCCTGGTGGTCGGCGTGGGGGCGCCATGCGTGCGGCTCTCTGTGTGAGCGTCTCCCCTTCGTCTTCGTCGTCATCGGACTCGTTTGTCACGTACTTTTGGCGCGCCGAGGGTTCTCTGAACGTGATTCATCCTCTCTTGCGAGGCGGTGGAGTGGATTTTCTTCTTTTTTTCTTCTCGGCCGGCTCCTCACAACCGGCTGCTTCCCACACGTCGCCTCTTGACGCTTGGGGACTCTCTCCTCTCCATTCTTGGACTTAGACAAGTCGCTACTGTCCGGCACTAGACTTGTCGGTTGGCTGGTCGGCCGTGCATCAACACCGGCTGGCCAGGTCTCATCAGGCACATCGAGAAATAAATAGCACGGTCGTGCGTGACAATCTTCAAGGTGTGATCAATACATGCACTAATTTGGAGCAACAATGGATAAAATGGTGGAATTATTACCGGTGGTGGCGGGTTTGTAATATTGAATGGTCTTTGCTGGCCCAGGTTCTTCAGCTTTGTGGTTTTCGTGAAGAGCTCCTAGGTGCGGGCATAGGCGTCGCCCTTTTCTAACTTCTCGGGAACCTCCTGAGTAATGTCATCATCCCCCGCGTACTCATATGAGGGGTTGAACCTCTCCTTGCACGGCTGGATTCGCAGACAGATGAAGTTGATTGCTACACCAACTCCATCCAAGTTAGCTCGGAGTCGCTTCATTATCTTCAGGAGTTCTTTCACCCGGAACATCTCCTCGTTGCTCGGCCTTGCCGACCAGTTCGCGTTTGATTCGCTAGGTGGTCGATGTCGGCTGGCAAGTTCGTCCCATCCTTCTTGATATAGAACCACTTCGCGTTCCACCCCTTCAATGACGTGTTGAGTGGAACCTGGATGTACTCTTCATCATTCCGTCCGGTAGCTGCAGATATACACCACCAACCACCTTGGGAGATCCCGTACCGGAGAAAGGTTTGAGGCAAAAGAAGTGGCGAAAGAGATTGAAGTGTAGTTCGATGCCAACGAAGGCTTCACAAAGATTGATGAAGATAGAAATATGAAGGATGCTGTTGGGATTCAGATGGCAGAGGCTAATGCTGTAATAGCGGAGCAATTTGCGCAGGAAGGGATGAGTAGGAACTCCAAATCCTCGAACATAGTATGCCTCAAACAAAATGAGTTCATCGGTCTCAGGGATCGGGAACGCCTCACCTGCTGCGGGGCGCCATCCACCGGTCTCTCTATCGGGGAGGATACCTTCAATCACCATTCCGTTGAGCTCCTCCTCGGTTAGGGTCGATCGGATCTCGGTGCGGCTGTGTTTCTTCCCACCCTTCGCCATGGCTTAGATCTGGATCAGGAAGATGTGACAGAACCGCCCAATTTATACATGGTCAATGTTGACATTTCTTAACGTCATTACCAAGATAGATATACGACCCATCCTAGGTAACGGCGCTAGAAATACTTATTGGTACTTATTAACATCATCACTATGAATGTAATTTCAACCATTCATCGATAATAATGCTAACAAATACACTGATAGTTCAGGCTCAATCTGCAAGCGCACAGATCTATCATTATAGCTTTTCACCTAGAGTATTCCAGGTATCGTTATTTATATTTTCCCATGGGAAGGGAATAGCTAATCATGGATATTGGATAGCTCAATGTTAATAACATAGCATAATAACCAATTGTTCATCAGGGGTAAATGAAACATTGATAAATTGAGGATAGTGAAGTTTCACACAGGCATATATGAGCATCTCTATCGGGGGTAAAGAAAGATAATTGAATAAAAGAATAAAGAATAAAAGAATAAACCTAACTAGAACAATCTATTATAGTTATTGTCAAGAATTCTAGCAAGTCATACAATTAATATAAACATGGTTAGATTAACATCTAGATGGATCGGGAGAATGCCTAAGGTCTGGTCTGCCAGCTCCCCGCATCGCTTTAGACTCCTACACCATACCCGAACGTGGGGGAATACGAGGGACGAACAGGGCTGTCACCACCTGTCGCCTACCCCACTACTGTGGAATACGAACTGCAATTACCCATTCCCTTGTATCCAAGTACCACACTTGCATACATGAAAACCACATATGCTCCCCCAGGTCCCTGACCCTACGGATCGACAGGCACAGAACATATGTGAATCCGAAGACTTGGTAAACCACCATCTAGACATTAGTCTAAACATGATTACACTAACTATATGTTTAGTTAAGATTAAAGTTCTAATCATCATGATCAAGATACTCGAACTAAGAACTAGTTCTAATATGAAGACATGAATGAAGAACTTAGTTCTAATTCAAGAACAATACTAGAAATATAAGTAGAGAACAAGAACTAGTTGGAACTAGAACTAGATTTATTCATACCAAGAACAGCCAAGATGTTCTTCTCCTCTTTACAACTTGAAGCTCGCTCTAGATCTATGTTGGTATTTCTTAACGTATGCAGAAAGATTCCGCAAGCACACGGAACTACCGCTGTAGCACTTCACCTAGAGTATTCAAGGTATCGTAATCCTCAGGGAACGAATGACTTAATTATTCCTAACAAGTCCTCCTAATCGATTAGAACTTTAATCTTAACTAAACATATAGTTAGTGTAATCATGTTTAGACTAATGTCTAGATGGTGGTTTACCAAGTCTTCGGATTCACATATGTTCTGTGCCTGTCGATCCGTAGGGTCAGGGACCTGGGGGAGCATATGTGGTTTTCATGTATGCAAGTGTGGTACTTGGATACAAGGGAATGGGTAATTGCAGTTCGTATTCCACAGTAGTGGGGTAGGCGACAGGTGGTGACAGCCCTGTTCGTCCCTCGTATTCCCCCACGTTCGGGTATGGTGTAGGAGTCTAAAGCGATTAGGAGGACTTGTTAGGAATAATTAAGTCATTCGTTCCCTGAGGATTACGATACCTTGAATACTCTAGGTGAAGTGCTACAGCGGTAGTTCCGTGTGCTTGCGGAATCTTTCTGCATACGTTAAGAAATACCAACATAGATCTAGAGCAGAGCTTCAAGTTGTAAAGAGGAGAAGAACATCTTGGCTGTTCTTGGTATGAATAAATCTAGTTCTAGTTCCAACTAGTTCTTGTTCTCTACTTATATTTCTAGTATTGTTCTTGAATTAGAACTAAGTTCTTCATTCATGTTCTTCATATTAGAACTAGTTCTTAGTTCGAGTATCTTGATCATGATGATTAGAACTTTAATCTTAACTAAACATATAGTTAGTGTAATCATGTTTAGACTAATGTCTAGATGGTGGTTTACCAAGTCTTCGGATTCACATATGTTCTGTGCCTGTCGATCCGTAGGGTCAGGGACCTGGGGGAGCATATGTGGTTTTCATGTATGCAAGTGTGGTACTTGGATACAAGGGAATGGGTAATTGCAGTTCGTATTCCACAGTAGTGGGTAGGCGACAGGTGGTGACAGCCCTGTTCGTCCCTCGTATTCCCCCACGTTCGGGTATGGTGTAGGAGTCTAAAGCGATGCGGGGAGCTGGCAGACCAGACCTTAGGCATTCTCCCGATCCATCTAGATGTTAATCTAACCATGTTTATATTAATTGTATGACTTGCTAGAATTCTTGACAATAACTATAATAGATTGTTCTAGTTAGGTTTATTCTTTTATTCTTTATTCTTTTATTCAATTATCTTTCTTTACCCCCGATAGAGATGCTCATATATGCCTGTGTGAAACTTCACTATCCTCAATTTATCAATGTTTCATTACCCCTGATGAACAATTGGTTATTATGCTATGTTATTAACATTGAGCTATCCAATATCCATGATTAGCTATTCCCTTCCCATGGGAAAATATAAATAACGATACCTGGAATACTCTAGGTGAAAAGCTATAATGATAGATCTGTGCGCTTGCAGATTGAGCCTGAACTATCAGTGTATTTGTTAGCATTATTATCGATGAATGGTTGAAATTACATTCATAGTGATGATGTTAATAAGTACCAATAAGTATTTCTAGCGCCGTTACCTAGGATGGGTCGTATATCTATCTTGGTAATGACGTTAAGAAATGTCAACATTGACCATGTATAAATTGGGCGGTTCTGTCACATCTTCCTGATCCAGATCTAAGCCATGGCGAAGGGTGGGAAGAAACACAGCCGCACCGAGATCCGATCGACCCTAACCGAGGAGGAGCTCAACGGAATGGTGATTGAAGGTATCCTCCCCGATAGAGAGACCGGTGGATGGCGCCCCGCAGCAGGTGAGGCGTTCCCGATCCCTGAGACCGATGAACTCATTTTGTTTGAGGCATACTATGTTCGAGGATTTGGAGTTCCTACTCATCCCTTCCTGCGCAAATGCTCCGCTATTACAGCATTAGCCTCTGCCATCTGAATCCCAACAGCATCCTTCATATTTCTATCTTCATCAATCTTTGTGAAGCCTTCGTTGGCATCGAACTACACTTCAATCTCTTTCGCCACTTCTTTTGCCTCAAACCTTTCTCCGGTACGGGATCTCCCAAGGTGGTTGGTGGTGTATATCTGCAGCTACCGGACGGAATGATGAAAGAGTACATCCAGGTTCCACTCAACACGTCATTGAAGGGGTGGAACGCGAAGTGGTTCTATATCAAGAAGGATGGGACGAACTTGCCAGCCGACATCGACCACTAGCGGAATCAAACGCGAACTGGTCGGCAAGGCCGAGCAACGAGGAGATGTTCCGGTGAAAGAACTCCTGAAGATAATGAAGCGACTCCGAGCTAACTTGGATGGAGTTGGTGTAGCAATCAACTTCATCTGTCTGCGAATCCAGCCGTGCAAGGAGAGGTTCAACCCCTCATTGAGTACGCGGGGGATGATGACATTACTCAGGAGGTTCCCGAGAAGTTAGAAAGGGCGACGCCTATGCCCGCACCTAGGAGCTCTTCACGAAAACCACAAAGCTGAAGAACCTGGGCCAGCAAAGACCATTCAATATTACAAACCCGCCACCACCGGTAATAATTCCACCATTTTATCCATTGTTGCTCCAAATTAGTGCATGTATTGATCACACCTTGAAGATTGTCACGCACGACCGTGCTATTTATTTCTCCGATGTGCCTGATGAGACCTGGCCAGCCGGTGTTGATGCACGGCCGACCAGCCAACCGACAAGTCTAGTGCCGGACAGTAGCGACTTGTCTAAGTCCAAGAATGGAGAGGAGAGAGTCCCCAAGCGTCAAGAGGCGACGTGTGGGAAGCAGCCGGTTGTGAGGAGCCGGCCGAGAAGAAAAAAAGAAGAAAATCCACTCCACCGCCTCGCAAGAGAGGATGAATCACGTTTCAGAGAACCCTCGGCGCGCCAAAAGTACGTGACAAACGAGTCCGATGACGACGAAGACGAAGGGGAGACGCTCACACAGAGAGCCGCACGCATGGCGCCCCCACGCCGACCACCAGGGTTTCCAGCCAGCAAGCCCAAGAGATGGCCGACCGAAGAGCCGTTGATGACGAAGTCCCTGAGCATGGATGAGAGGCACCGGGAGGGGGGCCACCACGGCGAACCTGGAGACACTGGAGGCTGACCGCCCCTAGCCTTCTCGAGGTCTGCAGCAACGACTGCAGGGCAAGGGAGCTCTAGCAGGCCGCGTTGTTTCAGGGCCGTTGTCAGGTGATCTGATGTGTAAGCATTGCTGCCATAGATTATCTCAGCGTTATGACACTTGAAGTTATTGGCGATCCATTGTCTTGGTGCAGCGAGGCATCGATCGAGGAGTTACACCCGATCAACATCAACGACGCACAACATGAAGCAGAGCTGTGCGCCACAGATGCTGGCACCCAGGACGCTGGTGAGGATTAGCTGGAAGAGGCGCTAGAGGGTCCAAAAAATCCGGCTGGCCCCAGAGTTGAAAATGCCCAGTACTTTGAGCCAGTGGATGGGAGCGTAGCTCACGAGCCGACCACTGGCTCTGATCCAGTAGCAAGTCCCTGAGCGCAACCGCCGGAGATGGGTCTTGGTGGTCCAGTCCGACCACAACGCGATGACGTGCAAAGACCTGCAAGGGATATCCCTGAGGTGGTAGAGAAATCGAGCACGAACCGCCTTGTGCCAAGGACCCTCCTCCTCAGCTCGTGCGTGCTTATGTACGCCGAGGAGATGCAGTGGAAGTTGTGGAGGATGAGAAGGTGAGCGAGCAAGTGGAGGCACTCAAGGCCACCTTTGCGTCAGTATCTAGCCAAATACAAGTAAGTTGAACTGCACTATTGCTTGATGTTATGGAGTTCGGTCGTTAATTGTTGTTGCCGCAGGAGTTGATGAAGACATCCGAAAACCGTGCACACCAACAGGAGCGGTCTGCCCCGGCTCTCATCGAGAATAAGAGGCTGCGTGAGTCAGTGGAGGCACTGGAGAAAAGTTTGGCCGGAGCCCATGGCGACAAGGAGAGGCTATAGTCCGCGTGTGTCGCAGCTGGAGTCTGAAAACTGGTCACTGACCGAACCGCTGGTCATGGCTATCGACCGAAAGAATGGTAAGGTATCAGGCCTTGCAGCATAATGCCTTGCTTTTTCACTTTGCCAAGGCTAATGGTGATCCTTATTCATGCAGAGCTGGAAACCGAGCTGTTCCTAGCGTGCGAGGCGATGGCGCAGCTGGAGAAGGAGAGGAATGAGGCACGTGCGGTTGAGACAAATCTCGCCGAGGAGCTTGAATGTATGTTATGATAAAAATAATGCACCTCCTATTGTGGTAAGCGTGTTAGCACGATTACTTTTGTCATTCGCAGTGATCTGCACCAACTCTCAGGCGCAGTACCGCGACTTCGAGTTACGGCTGCAATCCAAGCAAGACAGGATCAATGCCATAGTCGCAGGAATAAAGCCTGTGCTAGACTTCATCGACCCAGAGCCAGCCACACCTGAAGCCTACGATCTTGATGTTAGGCCTCCTCGGTCGGACGTGATCATGGAGAGGTGCAAGGTCGCATTGACACGCTTCAAGGAGTACACTCGTGGCGTCGCCTGCTCCGCTGCAGGCCACGCACTGGCGGTAGTTCGATCTCTCTATCCCGCGGTGAAGCTAGATGTAATCGATGGGGGTTACGCCCGAGGGTTGAGCGACGACCAGATCGTAGCGCTTGAAGAGGAGGTGGAGGAATCGGCAATCAAGCTGGCCAACAACCTAGACCTGTTCGGTTAGATAGAAAACCGAGAGCAATAGATTAGGATGAATTTATCAGATGATCTCATAGCTCGCCGAACGGTTGTAATTAAACATTATGTTTGTTGTATAGTAATCGTATTTTTAAAACGAATGATGCCCTGGTAGTTGGATCTTTAT
>JAHUYU010002030.1:0-22799 GCA_030439765.1 Tripidium arundinaceum
CCAAAGGCGAAGGACATCACCAAATCTATGACATGAAAGAAGAAGGGACAAGTTAGAAATTGTTGGACAAAAGGGGTCAAATTGGGATTTAAGAGAAAGTGAGCGGAAAGGAATCAAATCAATGCACAAGTGTAAGCTACAGCAAGTCTAAAACATATATGAAGGCTATGCAAGACATCTATGAAGTTTGGATAACAATCAAACAAGTTAGAATTAATTCAGCACTAAATAGGCTTTGACGAAGTATCTGCCAAGGGTCGCAGACCGTCCGTTGAATTATAAGGCTGTAATATTTACCTAGACTGAGAGCAACTGGTTCACACGGAGCGTCCGCCAGTGGCGACGGAACGTTCCGCCGAGACAAAAATCAACTCAGAAAGGCTTTTGAAGCTACAGACTAGATTTCATGGACTGCCCATCAATGCTGGCAGAACATCCCATAAAATGGAATAGAAGCACAGAGAAGGTACCGGGCTACAGATTAAGGTGACAGAGTTTTCGCGAAATTTCACGGACCATCCGTAGGGGACACCAACAATGCCAGTGAGATCTGCAAATTTTTTTCTAAGTCCCCATGGTCTGACGGAACATTCCGCCAGGAGCGGAGGAGTGTCCGTCGAAAGTCGAAACAACAAGAAATATGCATAGTAACTGCCAAGGATTCAATCTCCAATATCTCTCTCTTGATTTAAGCAGTTCTAACCTGCCAAATCTTGCACAAAGGTACATCTAAGCATGCTTTACAAGATCCCCAAGTTGGTTTTGACCAAACCCTAGCCATTGCATGGATCGAAGTAACCCTTGCTTTGCAACTAATGAAAAAGAGCAAAAAAGGGAGAAGAATCGAAGCACTTACTTGCCCAACATCTTGGAGAAGCTGGTGGAGGGCACGTGGGCGAGAGAATCAACCAAAAATGATCAAAAGCGAGAGGCGTGGCGTGATCGGCGGTATGGGCGCGTGGGGGACCGAAGTGGATAAGAAAAGGACATGTTCTAGGGGCTGTCAGGCCTTTTATAGCCCGACATTTGATAGAGAGTTCATCGCAGGCAGCGGAGTGTCCGTCACCTCCACGATGGACCCAGATAATCTGTCAGAGTATCCAATGCCTTGGCGGAGTGTCCATCGCCTCTCGCGGATAGTCCGTCGGTGGCTGAGAAATGCAGATTCTCCCTTGAAAGCTTTAACCCAAAACCATATACAAAGTATAATTCTATGGAGATGCCATCAACAATCAGGGTGATACATACAACATAATCAAACTCTTTTTATCGATATTTGCGTAAGATCGAGGATGCAACGGGTATATGTGGATCTAAGTTTTCATGCCGTGTCGGAACCCGGACTACGTGTGTAGACACGTATGTGTATGTTGCAGGGAGCGCTCTGGCATGGAGACCAACTAAACACATAAGCCGATTTGTTTTTGACCCTGTCGTGATGAATCCGAACCCACATAATAATTAAATCCACACGAAGGAAAATGCAAACTCACCACAAAACATCACGACAAAAAGATTGAACCTTAAAAGCCAAACAAACTCTACCACTTGGCAAAGCTTGAGGTCGAGCTTGTTTCCAAGTGGGGGAGAACTTGTCACGACCCAAAGTCGTTCCAACTAAAACTACAAATAAAAACTTTACAAAAATCATCTAGAAAGAATCCTCGAACCCCTAGAGTCACCTTAGCAACCTTTCATGGAGATCCCTGGTGCTTTGGAAGTGGATAAGAACTCCAAGTTCGCAACTCTATCTCTCCGTTTCCCTCGAGTCAACCGAAGTCCAACTGAAATCAACAATGGTCAAATTGGAATCATCGGCATGAAGATGTTCTCCGAGAGATGCTCATGAATGTTCCTAATCTCTCCTTAAGTGAATGTCTATCTCTTGGACATTAAGATTTGGCCCCAATGCCAAGGACCTACCTTGTGGATCAATTTCTCAAGTTCAGTAAACTGACGGAGTGTCTGCCATAGATGACGGACTGTCCGCCAATTATCTGAACAGTTGTAGTAAGTGGGAAGTGAGCTATTATCCACTCACCTTGGTGTGGCCCACGTGTCAGAACGTAAGTGAGGTACCTATTAGTAGGGGAATGCCAACTCCACTCATCCTCTTTCCCATTTGACCCACTCCCTCTCTCTCTAGAATGAAGAATAAGAGAAAGGACAGGATGAACTAGAGTGAGAAAGTGGAGAAGGAGGAGAAGGGTTGGAAGATCAAGGGAAGGAAGGGCCACAAAATCAGCCCAAGATCAAGTCCATGAGCCTCTTCATCTCCATCATCTCATGGTTAGCTCAAGAGCTCTCTCTTCTCATTTTCTTGAGCTCAAACCTCAAACCCTAACTCAAGTTTCTCTCCATGCATGGATGGATCATGAGGTTTGGAAGTTGCTCCATCATCCCAAGAGTAAGATCAAGAGTTGCTACAACTCAATCCTCTCATGTTTTCTCTAAATCTCTCTCCCGTATGGATTTATGGATTTTTTGCAAGAACCGTCAAATCCATCTCTATGGCTTGGAAGCAAGTTCACTCAAGGCCTTATCTTCATCTTGGTGCTATGGAAACCACCAAACCTCAGAGCTAAGTTGCCATGCCCAATCTCAAGAAATTATCCTCAATTTATCATGGTTATAGTTTGATTCTAAATCAATAGTTGCACTTAGTAACTAGAGCTCAAACCCCAGCTATCTCTAGCCAAACATGTGACCTAAACCACCCTAGGAACCTTTTACACATGCATGATACACAGCTCCCTCAATCTAGGTTTGAATCACCAAGAAACAAAGTGAAAAACTATGAACATGGGTTCTATCGACCCAAAGACGGAGTGTACATCAAATTTGGCGGAGTGTCCATCGATCTGGAAACTTAGCCAAAACTCACGGCCAAGCACTGAACACTCACTGTAACCCCACCCACGAAGTGTCCGTGAAATGACACGGACTGTCTGCCATTAAATAAATTTGATTTCTAGAGAACCCGAGGGCAGCCAGTTCCTGACGGAGTGTCCGCCAATTCTTGCTGAGTGTCCGTGAAGGCACAAAACTCTCAGAATGCCTAAGTCCCAACTCTCCGTAGTGTCCCACAGGACGTTCCGTGCCGCCACGGAGTGTCTGTCACCTCTGACAGAGAGTCCATCAATTCATCCAGAGCACAAATAGAACCTGTTAGCCTCGGGAATTCACTCTACGGAGCATCCGTCATTTCTGACGGAGTGTCCGTCGATTCAATTTAAATGTTAAAATGTTAGAAGCTTAACCTTTGGACCTAACCACCCTACTACATGGTTAGATAAAAAATAGAGAAACACTAATCCACAGTTAGATCTCTCTTCCCAAGTTCCAAATCACAAGATCACCCTCAATCTATATCTATCTCTTTATCCAAGCATCGTGCTTGTCTCCAATCTATCGAATGTTTTCTTTTAGGATTCGCATAACTCGTAATGAAACAAATAATAAGTATCGTAAATAGGGTTCATAGTAGTGGGGTGCCTGCCGGTCATGAAGTGTTGATGACTGAGGATGATCATGACTACCCATACACGTTCCTCACGAGCTATGCGAATCCTAAAAGAAAACATTCGATAGATTGGAGACAAGCACGATGCTTGGATAAAGAGATAGATATAGATTGAGGGTGATCTTGTGATTTGGAACTTGGGAAGAGAGATCTAACTGTGGATTAGTGTTTCTCTATTTTTTATCTAACCATGTAGTAGGGTGGTTAGGTCCAAAGGTTAAGCTTCTAACATTTTAACATTTAAATTGAATCGACGGACACTCCGTCAGAAATGACGGATGCTCCGTAGAGTGAATTCCCGAGGCTAACAGGTTCTATTTGTGCTCTGGATGAATTGATGGACTCTCTGTCAGAGGTGACAGACACTCCGTGGCGGCACGGAACGTCCTGTGGGACACTACGGAGAGTTGGGACTTAGGCATTCTGAGAGTTTTGTGCCTTCACGGACACTCAGCAAGAATTGGCGGACACTCCGTCAGGAACTGGCTGCCCTCGGGTTCTCTAGAAATCAAATTTATTTAATGGCAGACAGTCCGTGTCATTTCACGGACACTTCGTGGGTGGGGTTACAGTGAGTGTTCAGTGCTTGGCCGTGAGTTTTGGCTAAGTTTCCAGATCGATGGACACTCCGCCAAATTTGATGTACACTCCGTCTTTGGGTCGATAGAACCCATGTTCATAGTTTTTCACTTTGTTTCTTGGTGATTCAAACCTAGATTGAGGGAGCTGTGTATCATGCATGTGTAAAAGGTTCCTAGGGTGGTTTAGGTCACATGTTTGGCTAGAGATAGCTGGGGTTTGAGCTCTAGTTACTAAGTGCAACTATTGATTTAGAATCAAACTATAACCATGATAAATTGAGGATAATTTCTTGAGATTGGGCATGGCAACTTAGCTCTGAGGTTTGGTGGTTTCCATAGCACCAAGATGAAGATAAGGCCTTGAGTGAACTTGCTTCCAAGCCATAGAGATGGATTTGACGGTTCTTGCAAAAAATCCATAAATCCATACGGGAGAGAGATTTAGAGAAAACATGAGAGGATTGAGTTGTAGCAACTCTTGATCTTACTCTTGGGATGATGGAGCAACTTCCAAACCTCATGATCCATCCATGCATGGAGAGAAACTTGAGTTAGGGTTTGAGGTTTGAGCTCAAGAAAATGAGAAGAGAGAGCTCTTGAGCTAACCATGAGATGATGGAGATGAAGAGGCTCATGGACTTGATCTTGGGCTGATTTTGTGGCCCTTCCTTCCCTTGATCTTCCAACCCTTCTCCTCCTTCTCCACTTTCTCACTCTAGTTCATCCTGTCCTTTCTCTTATTCTTCATTCTAGAGAGAGAGGGAGTGGGTCAAATGGGAAAGAGGATGAGTGGAGTTGGCATTCCCCTACTAATAGGTACCTCACTTACGTTCTGACACGTGGGCCACACCAAGGTGAGTGGATAATAGCTCACTTCCCACTTACTACAACTGTTCAGATAATTGGCGGACAGTCCGTCATCTATGGCAGACACTCCGTCAGTTTACTGAACTTGAGAAATTGATCCACAAGGTAGGTCCTTGGCATTGGGGCCAAATCTTAATGTCCAAGAGATAGACATTCACTTAAGGAGAGATTAGGAACATTCATGAGCATCTCTCGGAGAACATCTTCATGCCGATGATTCCAATTTGACCATTGTTGATTTCAGTTGGACTTCGGTTGACTCGAGGGAAACGGAGAGATAGAGTTGCGAACTTGGAGTTCTTATCCACTTCCAAAGCACCAGGGATCTCCATGAAAGGTTGCTAAGGTGACTCTAGGGGTTCGAGGATTCTTTCTAGATGATTTTTGTAAAGTTTTTATTTGTAGTTTTAGTTGGAACGACTTTGGGTCGTGACAAGTTCTCCCCCACTTGGAAACAAGCTCGACCTCAAGCTTTGCCAAGTGGTAGAGTTTGTTTGGCTTTTAAGGTTCAATCTTTTTGTCGTGATGTTTTGTGGTGAGTTTGCATTTTCCTTCGTGTGGATTTAATTATTATGTGGGTTCGGATTCATCACGACAGGGTCAAAAACAAATCGGCTTATGTGTTTAGTTGGTCTCCATGCCAGAGCGCTCCCTGCAACATACACATACGTGTCTACACACGTAGTCCGGGTTCCGACACGGCATGAAAACTTAGATCCACATATACCCGTTGCATCCTCGATCTTACGCAAATATCGATAAAAAGAGTTTGATTATGTTGTATGTATCACCCTGATTGTTGATGGCATCTCCATAGAATTATACTTTGTATATGGTTTTGGGTTAAAGCTTTCAAGGGAGAATCTGCATTTCTCAGCCACCGACGGACTATCCGCGAGAGGCGATGGACACTCCGCCAAGGCATTGGATACTCTGACAGATTATCTGGGTCCATCGTGGAGGTGACGGACACTCCGCTGCCTGCGATGAACTCTCTATCTAACTCGGCTACTGTCCTACGATGCTTTGGAGGGGACTCGAAAGCGTTGAGTGATTGCTTCGGGGCTTCTTTCTCTGGAATGAAGCGGACTTTTGCTGCACGAACTCCCTCGAAGTATGGACGTTCCTCCTCAGTGGTGTACTTGACGTTGGTGAGCTCTCCTCTTTTGTTGATCTTCGTTCCCATTATTCTCTCATTGGGCTTCGGTGATGACGGGCTGTGCATAGTAGGAATGGCTTGAGCGGCGCTGCTGCGGACGAATGGAGGCGAGCGGCTGCTCATCGTGGACTGGCACTAGAGCTTGCGCATCTGGATCTTCCTTTGCCTCCTTGTTGAGGTCAATCCCGTAGGGGACCATCCTCCGATCGGAGTTGTTGCCGCCGGCCATTGGAGCGAGAAACTAAAGCGAGCTCTAAACGAGAGAGGAGGGAATGATTGGAATGGTGATGATGGCTGACGTCAGGGGCTATTTATATAGGGGTGGAAAACGGCATCTAGAAGCATCTACGGAGCATATCTCGCGATCAACTTGCGGGATAATTCATTCACGCGATTTTCTGGATAAGGGATTCTAGAAAGATCGGGATGGCAAAAGGTGGCGGCGAAAGGAGGTAGGGGCAGGGCGCCCGCCCTCATGCCTAGGGCGCCCGCCCTGGCCTGGGCTCCTTTGCCGGCCCGCTTTCTCGTGTTGGCTTCTAGAAGGTTTCTTTCCTCGAAAAATAGATGAAGGGCCCAAATCGCGGAATAAAAGCGATCGGGCTTCAAAAATCAATTGGAAGGTAGAAATTAATTACGTCTATTTCTTCTAATTCTTTATTGGGCTCTAAAAATAATTTAAGACGTTGACCATTTACCTTGAATAACGTACCTTCGTCATTTTGAAGTGTGATAGCTCCGTGGGATGATGAATTGATTACCTTCTATGGCCCTTCCCACTTGCTTCGTAGTTTTCCATGCCCGAAAAGCTTCACCCTGGAATTAAAAAGTAATACCTTATCTCCGGGTGCGAATTCCTTCTTCTTGATTCTTTTGTCATGCCATCTTTTGACTCTTTCTTTGTAGATCTTTGAATTGTGATATGCCTTCTCTCGCCATTCATCTAACTCTGATAATTGCATCTATCATCCTCAGACAAGTGGCCAGGCAGAGACTTCAAATAAACAAATCAAGAATATTCTTCAGAAAAAACAGTGAATGAGATGGGAACAGCATGGAAGGACAAGTTACCTGATGCACTTTGGGCATATCGAACTGCATACAAGACCCCAATTGGGATGTCTCCATATCAACTGGTGTATGGGAAGACTTGCCACCTGCCTGTTGAACTAGAGTTCAAAGCACACTGGGCCATAAGAAGATGGAATATGGACCTAGATGTTGCTAGAGATTATAGATAGATGCAATTATCAGAGTTAGATGAATGGCGAGAGAAGGCATATCACAATTCAAAGATCTACAAAGAAAGAGTCAAAAGATGGCATGACAAAAGAATCAAGAAGAAGGAATTCGCACCCGGAGATAAGGTATTACTTTTTAATTCCAGGGTGAAGCTTTTCGGGCATGGAAAACTACGAAGCAAGTGGGAAGGGCCATAGAAGGTAATCAATTCATCATCCCACGGAGCTATCACACTTCAAAATGACGAAGGTACGTTATTCAAGGTAAATGGTCAACGTCTTAAATTATTTTTAGAGCCCAATAAAGAATTAGAAGAAATAGACGTAATTAATTTCTACCTTCCAATTGATTTTTGAAGCCCGATCGCTTTTATTCCGCGATTTGGGCCCTTCATCTATTTTTCGAGGAAAGAAACCTTCTAGAAGCCAACACGAGAAAGCGGGCCGGCAAAGGAGCCCAGGCCAGGGCGGGCGCCCTAGGCATGAGGGCGGGCGCCCTGCCCCTACCTCCTTTCGCCGCCACCTTTTGCCATCCCGATCTTTCTAGAATCCCTTATCCAGAAAATCGCGTGAATGAATTATCCCGCAAGTTGATCGCGAGATATGCTCCGTAGATGCTTCTAGATGCCGTTTTCCACCCCTATATAAATAGCCCCTGACGTCAGCCATCATCACCATTCCAATCATTCCCTCCTCTCTCGTTTAGAGCTCGCTTTAGTTTCTCGCTCCAATGGCCGGCGGCAACAACTCCGATCGGAGGATGGTCCCCTACGGGATTGACCTCAACAAGGAGGCAAAGGAAGATCCAGATGCGCAAGCTCTAGTGCCAGTCCACGATGAGCAGCCGCTCGCCTCCATTCGTCCGCAGCAGCGCCGCTCAAGCCATTCCTACTATGCACAGCCCGTCATCACCGAAGCCCAATGAGAGAATAATGGGAACGAAGATCAACAAAAGAGGAGAGCTCACCAACGTCAAGTACACCACTGAGGAGGAACGTCCATACTTCGAGGGAGTTCGTGCAGCAAAAGTCCGCTTCATTCCAGAGAAAGAAGCCCCGAAGCAATCACTCAACGCTTTCGAGTCCCCTCCAAAGCATCGTAGGACAGTAGCCGAGTTAGATAGAGAGTTCATCGCAGGCAGCGGAGTGTCCGTCACCTCCACGATGGACCCAGATAATCTGTCAGAGTATCCAATGCCTTGGCGGAGTGTCCATCGCCTCTCGCGGATAGTCCGTCGGTGGCTGAGAAATGCAGATTCTCCCTTGAAAGCTTTAACCCAAAACCATATACAAAGTATAATTCTATGGAGATGCCATCAACAATCAGGGTGATACATACAACATAATCAAACTCTTTTTATCGATATTTGCGTAAGATCGAGGATGCAACGGGTATATGTGGATCTAAGTTTTCATGCCGTGTCGGAACCCGGACTACGTGTGTAGACACGTATGTGTATGTTGCAGGGAGCGCTCTGGCATGGAGACCAACTAAACACATAAGCCGATTTGTTTTTGACCCTGTCGTGATGAATCCGAACCCACATAATAATTAAATCCACACGAAGGAAAATGCAAACTCACCACAAAACATCACGACAAAAAGATTGAACCTTAAAAGCCAAACAAACTCTACCACTTGGCAAAGCTTGAGGTCGAGCTTGTTTCCAAGTGGGGGAGAACTTGTCACGACCCAAAGTCGTTCCAACTAAAACTACAAATAAAAACTTTACAAAAATCATCTAGAAAGAATCCTCGAACCCCTAGAGTCACCTTAGCAACCTTTCATGGAGATCCCTGGTGCTTTGGAAGTGGATAAGAACTCCAAGTTCGCAACTCTATCTCTCCGTTTCCCTCGAGTCAACCGAAGTCCAACTGAAATCAACAATGGTCAAATTGGAATCATCGGCATGAAGATGTTCTCCGAGAGATGCTCATGAATGTTCCTAATCTCTCCTTAAGTGAATGTCTATCTCTTGGACATTAAGATTTGGCCCCAATGCCAAGGACCTACCTTGTGGATCAATTTCTCAAGTTCAGTAAACTGACGGAGTGTCTGCCATAGATGACGGACTGTCCGCCAATTATCTGAACAGTTGTAGTAAGTGGGAAGTGAGCTATTATCCACTCACCTTGGTGTGGCCCACGTGTCAGAACGTAAGTGAGGTACCTATTAGTAGGGGAATGCCAACTCCACTCATCCTCTTTCCCATTTGACCCACTCCCTCTCTCTCTAGAATGAAGAATAAGAGAAAGGACAGGATGAACTAGAGTGAGAAAGTGGAGAAGGAGGAGAAGGGTTGGAAGATCAAGGGAAGGAAGGGCCACAAAATCAGCCCAAGATCAAGTCCATGAGCCTCTTCATCTCCATCATCTCATGGTTAGCTCAAGAGCTCTCTCTTCTCATTTTCTTGAGCTCAAACCTCAAACCCTAACTCAAGTTTCTCTCCATGCATGGATGGATCATGAGGTTTGGAAGTTGCTCCATCATCCCAAGAGTAAGATCAAGAGTTGCTACAACTCAATCCTCTCATGTTTTCTCTAAATCTCTCTCCCGTATGGATTTATGGATTTTTTGCAAGAACCGTCAAATCCATCTCTATGGCTTGGAAGCAAGTTCACTCAAGGCCTTATCTTCATCTTGGTGCTATGGAAACCACCAAACCTCAGAGCTAAGTTGCCATGCCCAATCTCAAGAAATTATCCTCAATTTATCATGGTTATAGTTTGATTCTAAATCAATAGTTGCACTTAGTAACTAGAGCTCAAACCCCAGCTATCTCTAGCCAAACATGTGACCTAAACCACCCTAGGAACCTTTTACACATGCATGATACACAGCTCCCTCAATCTAGGTTTGAATCACCAAGAAACAAAGTGAAAAACTATGAACATGGGTTCTATCGACCCAAAGACGGAGTGTACATCAAATTTGGCGGAGTGTCCATCGATCTGGAAACTTAGCCAAAACTCACGGCCAAGCACTGAACACTCACTGTAACCCCACCCACGAAGTGTCCGTGAAATGACACGGACTGTCTGCCATTAAATAAATTTGATTTCTAGAGAACCCGAGGGCAGCCAGTTCCTGACGGAGTGTCCGCCAATTCTTGCTGAGTGTCCGTGAAGGCACAAAACTCTCAGAATGCCTAAGTCCCAACTCTCCGTAGTGTCCCACAGGACGTTCCGTGCCGCCACGGAGTGTCTGTCACCTCTGACAGAGAGTCCATCAATTCATCCAGAGCACAAATAGAACCTGTTAGCCTCGGGAATTCACTCTACGGAGCATCCGTCATTTCTGACGGAGTGTCCGTCGATTCAATTTAAATGTTAAAATGTTAGAAGCTTAACCTTTGGACCTAACCACCCTACTACATGGTTAGATAAAAAATAGAGAAACACTAATCCACAGTTAGATCTCTCTTCCCAAGTTCCAAATCACAAGATCACCCTCAATCTATATCTATCTCTTTATCCAAGCATCGTGCTTGTCTCCAATCTATCGAATGTTTTCTTTTAGGATTCGCATAGCTCGTGAGGAACGTGTATGGGTAGTCATGATCATCCTCAGTCATCAACACTTCATGACCGGCAGGCACCCCACTACTATGAACCCTATTTACGATACTTATTATTTGTTTCATTACGAGTTATGCATTTCGTTTGAATATGATAAAGAACTTAATATTGCTTCATTAACTTAGAACTACTCACTAAGTAATTATAGCCTCTAGTTAACCATTGGGTTGGGATCGCTTAATTGCTTAGTTGGCTAGTTTCGTTAGATGTTGAGATTGAGAAGGGAACTCATTCTCGCGCGTGTAGGAGCTTCATTGGGATAATTAATTACTTAAAATTTGCAAGGGTGTCAACATAAAGGAATATACTCAATGTGACTTAGGATCAACCCCAACTTGAGATAATTAACATGATGATCAATTTTGGTAATCTCTACTCAGGCGAGGGGTGAGGTCACTATGAGTGTTGGATCTCAAGTGACGTAGCTTGTGGAGTAGCTAAGGACCATTCATTGGGATTGTTGGTATTTCTTAACGCATACAGAAATAATCCGCAAGCGCACGAAATTACCGTTGTCGCACTTCACCCGGAAGTATTCAGGGTATCGTATTTTCCACAGGGAACGGAGGTATTCTTCTAGCTAACTCGTCCAAGGACAACACAAGGGTAGAGTTGGTAGAGGTTGAGATGGATTCCCATGGTTGTAGGGTCTCTGGATAGATAAACTCCACTCTTACTTGCTTACTCCGGGCACCGGATCGCACCTAGTCTGCCAAGTGATGTCGGCTGTTGATATTTGTTAACGCAGACAGAGAATGATCCGCAAGCGCACGGATATCGGTGAGCACTTCACCCGGGAGGTTATCCAGAGTTATCGTATTTATAATTTTACCACTAGGAGAAAGCGTGCATCTGACTAACCAAATCTATTGCTACTATCCTTTAGGCTACAAACAAGGTGATTTGATGTGAGTGATGTATAGAGAAGACTACGACTGCACTCTCGTTCCAACCTATGCAAGGATGATCTACTGCTCTATTGGGGAGGATCACGGGATAAGACACACCACAGAGGATGCTTAACCTGAGCCTATGAACCCTACCGATTCTGCTAACGGGATTATGGACTGCAAAGATAGCGACGGAATTGTCACGTTCCGCACTACAACCACGGATCCGGCTAGACAGGGGATATCTATGAGTATCCTAGCCCAAACACCACATTTACGCTAGCGATGATTACTCTAAACTCTACGCGAAGAGAATAAAGTAAACTCACAAACCAAAGAACAATAAGAACAAAGAACTTACTAGAATTAGAAGTCGAAATACCGAAGAATCCTAGGAGCAAGCCCCGGGTTGGGAGACTTGATCCCGCAGGTACAATCTGGAGAAGACACCGACAGGCTGGGCTTCCTCCAATCCGCACCTCCACTCTATCTCTCTCAATCTAGAAGAATAAATTCTAATCTCACATAGAAACTAATAATAGTTTCTCTTGAATGCTAAGCCATATGAGATGGATCCATTCAAGGGACCTCTCTCAGGCGAATCCTTTATGGAAAATATGTAAATGAATAATGGATTGGCTTCTGCCAGGGGGCCAAGGGCCTTGCTTATATAGGCCTCCCAAATGAACGTCAGCCGTCGGATCAAACTGACCTTGATCGCATGGTTTTCCTTGATCCTTAGAGTCGGTGGGGCATAATCCGCGAACTTGAGCCTGATTGGCTGCAGCAGGAGGGCGGGCGCCCTGGGCCAGGGTCCGTCTCGCCTCTGCTTCGGCCCAGTTGCTCTTTAGGTCCACCTTGTTACGAAAAATTACCGCAGGCCTTAATATCTCTATGTAATTATGACATGTGGACCTTCCTTCCTTAATTCTTGATAACCCCCTGCAGAAATAGACAAACACCAAAACTCGTGGAATTCTGTTAGTTAAAACCCTATGAATAGGTGTTGTGTTACATTTATATCCTTTCTTGTGCTTAGTTGACACTTAAAATTGATACTTAAGGAGTGTCAACAAGCTCCGCCATACTTAGGCTTTTACTCGTCCTCGAGAAAAGGATGGTTCAGGAAAACATTAAGGGTTAAATATCATCAAATTAACTTTTTTATACCTGTAGAAATGTTCACCATGTACTGCGAGCAATTGGGGAATGGTATAGCTGAAGTAGAGATCCTTGCTTCTTTCAATCCTGTCACTTGGAGTTTTTGCATATTTTTGAAAAGAAAACTTAGCATACCTTTGTCCTCATAGGTGCTCTCAGATCACTCATATTATCTTTTGTAAATCTTACTGAGGCATATTTTGATTTGCAAATATTCTTTTTGAGCATACTTACCTTCTATGTATTGCCTGGTCAAAACGGGATCCGAGGAGAGGAATGCCATACTCTTAGATCAAGACTTTGAAAAATTTTAAAACTTTGTCATCTCTTACTGGCATATTGCTTATTAGAGGGACCATGGGCTATCATTTTCTTTTCATCATACTTTTATCATCATATATATATATATATATATATATATATATATATATATTCAGGTGGGTGCCGAAGTACCCCTAATTGTACTGTCGGACACTTGTCCATTTTTTCAGCGAGGTTGTCGGGCACTTGCCCCTTTTTATTTCCTCGAATTTATACTTTTGCATAGCCCATGCCTCTAATGCAATAATACGTCGGGAGAATGAATCTTTTATATCTTTTGATAAAAAGGTCTTGATCTTTAGAGCATGATAAATCTCTCAACAAGGGTCTAGCTCGGTTTGAACAAACTCAATACAAAGCAGATAGCTTTTAATCATAATAAATGTTTAGGCATGTATAAAACTCTGAGGATGGTAGCTATGTTTTTAAAGTTTTTAAAAGAAATTCTCCAAGCGACAAAAATATCAAGAATAAGGTACTCATATTCTACCATATCACACTTCAAAATGACGAAGGTACGTTATTCAAGGTAAATGGTCAACGTCTTAAATTATTTTTAGAGCCCAATAAAGAATTAGAAGAAATAGACGTAATTAATTTCTACCTTCCAATTGATTTTTGAAGCCCGATCGCTTTTATTCCGCGATTTGGGCCCTTCATCTATTTTTCGAGGAAAGAAACCTTCTAGAAGCCAACACGAGAAAGCGGGCCGGCAAAGGAGCCCAGGCCAGGGCGGGCGCCCTAGGCATGAGGGCGGGCGCCCTGCCCCTACCTCCTTTCGCCGCCACCTTTTGCCATCCCGATCTTTCTAGAATCCCTTATCCAGAAAATCGCGTGAATGAATTATCCCGCAAGTTGATCGCGAGATATGCTCCGTAGATGCTTCTAGATGCCGTTTTCCACCCCTATATAAATAGCCCCTGACGTCAGCCATCATCACCATTCCAATCATTCCCTCCTCTCTCGTTTAGAGCTCGCTTTAGTTTCTCGCTCCAATGGCCGGCGGCAACAACTCCGATCGGAGGATGGTCCCCTACGGGATTGACCTCAACAAGGAGGCAAAGGAAGATCCAGATGCGCAAGCTCTAGTGTCAGTCCACGATGAGCAGCCGCTCGCCTCCATTCGTCCGCAGCAGCGCCGCTCAAGCCATTCCTACTATGCACAGCCCGTCATCACCGAAGCCCAATGAGAGAATAATGGGAACGAAGATCAACAAAAGAGGAGAGCTCACCAACGTCAAGTACACCACTGAGGAGGAACGTCCATACTTCGAGGGAGTTCGTGCAGCAAAAGTCCGCTTCATTCCAGAGAAAGAAGCCCCGAAGCAATCACTCAACGCTTTCGAGTCCCCTCCAAAGCATCGTAGGACAGTAGCCGAGTTAGATAGGGAGTTCCATAGCAGAGACGACACGATCATCCAGCTCCAAACCTCTGTAAGCTTCCTCAATAGGCAGGTCGCAAACCTGAACACCATAGTCCACGGCCTTAGGCGCGACCTTACTAAGATGAGCGAGAGAGTGAAAGCCTTAGAGCGTCGCTGAGCGCGCTAGCTAGTACACGATCTTTGAGGCAGATTAGTTCGATCCATTCATTCTTAGAGATTCGATTCATTCATTAGCTCGATCCATTCGATTGTAATAGCTGCCTCATGAATAAAGATTATTTCTATTATTGTGCCTTGCTTGTCTTCACTTTGTTTTTTGTATAAGAGAACAGGAAACAAGTATGGGGGAGGCCCTCGACAACGAGACGAACAAGAATCCACTACAACAAACAGGTTTGCACTCTGCACGCTATATTTCCATATATATTGCTTAATATTAATCTGTGCAGTAAATTCTCTTTAAACATGATGAATTAAAAAATATATATTTGATCATAAGACAGACTCACTTTATAACACTTTTCTGGAAACCTGCTAGTATTGAGAAAAATTATTTAAAAACCCCATGTTACTCAAGTCATTGTGGAATATGATATGGTAGAATATGAGTACCTTATTCTTGATATTTTTGTCGCTTGGAGAATTTCTTTTAAAAACTTTAAAAACATAGCTACCATCCTCAGAGTTTTATACATGCCTAAACATTTATTATGATTAAAAGCTATCTGCTTTGTATTGAGTTTGTTCAAACCGAGCTAGACCCTTGTTGAGAGATTTATCATGCTCTAAAGATCAAGACCTTTTTATCAAAAGATATAAAAGATTCATTCTCCCGACGTATTATTGCATTAGAGGCATGGGCTATGCAAAAGTATAAATTCGAGGAAATAAAAAGGGGCAAGTGCCCGACAACCTCGCTGAAAAAATGGACAAGTGTCCGACAGTACAATTAGGGGTACTTCGGCACCCACCTGAATATATATATATATATATATATATATATATATATATATATGATGATAAAAGTATGATGAAAAGAAAATGATAGCCCATGGTCCCTCTAATAAGCAATATGCCAGTAAGAGATGACAAAGTTTTAAAATTTTTCAAAGTCTTGATCTAAGAGTATGGCATTCCTCTCCTCGGATCCCGTTTTGACCAGGCAATACATAGAAGGTAAGTATGCTCAAAAAGAATATTTGCAAATCAAAATATGCCTCAGTAAGATTTACAAAAGATAATATGAGTGATCTGAGAGCACCTATGAGGACAAAGGTATGCTAAGTTTTCTTTTCAAAAATATGCAAAAACTCCAAGTGACAGGATTGAAAGAAGCAAGGATCTCTACTTCAGCTATACCATTCCCCAATTGCTCGCAGTACATGGTGAACATTTCTACAGGTATAAAAAAGTTAATTTGATGATATTTAACCCTTAATGTTTTCCTGAACCATCCTTTTCTCGAGGACGAGTAAAAGCCTAAGTATGGCGGAGCTTGTTGACACTCCTTAAGTATCAATTTTAAGTGTCAACTAAGCACAAGAAAGGATATAAATGTAACACAACACCTATTCATAGGGTTTTAACTAACAGAATTCCACGAGTTTTGGTGTTTGTCTATTTCTGCAGGGGGTTATCAAGAATTAAGGAAGGAAGGTCCACATGTCATAATTACATAGAGATATTAAGGCCTGCGGTAATTTTTCGTAACAAGGTGGACCTAAAGAGCAACTGGGCCGAAGCAGAGGCGAGACGGACCCTGGCCCAGGGCGCCCGCCCTCCTGCTGCAGCCAATCAGGCTCAAGTTCGCGGATTATGCCCCACCGACTCTAAGGATCAAGGAAAACCATGCGATCAAGGTCAGTTTGATCCGACGGCTGACGTTCATTTGGGAGGCCTATATAAGCAAGGCCCTTGGCCCCCTGGCAGAAGCCAATCCATTATTCATTTACATATTTTCCATAAAGGATTCGCCTGAGAGAGGTCCCTTGAATGGATCCATCTCATATGGCTTAGCATTCAAGAGAAACTATTATTAGTTTCTATGTGAGATTAGAATTTATTCTTCTAGATTGAGAGAGATAGAGTGGAGGTGCGGATTGGAGGAAGCCCAGCCTGTCGGTGTCTTCTCCAGATTGTACCTGCGGGATCAAGTCTCCCAACCCGGGGCTTGCTCCTAGGATTCTTCGGTATTTCGACTTCTAATTCTAGTAAGTTCTTTGTTCTTATTGTTCTTTGGTTTGTGAGTTTACTTTATTCTCTTCGCGTAGAGTTTAGAGTAATCATCGCTAGCGTAAATGTGGTGTTTGGGCTAGGATACTCATAGATATCCCCTGTCTAGCCGGATCCGTGGTTGTAGTGCGGAACGTGACAATTCCGTCGCTATCTTTGCAGTCCATAATCCCGTTAGCAGAATCGGTAGGGTTCATAGGCTCAGGTTAAGCATCCTCTGTGGTGTGTCTTATCCCGTGATCCTCCCCAATAGAGCAGTAGATCATCCTTGCATAGGTTGGAACGAGTGCAGTCGTAGTCTTCTCTATACATCACTCACATCAAATCACCTTGTTTGTAGCCTAAAGGATAGTAGCAATAGATTTGGTTAGTCAGATGCACGCTTTCTCCTAGTGGTAAAATTATAAATACGATAACTCTGGATAACCTCCCGGGTGAAGTGCTCACCGATATCCGTGCGCTTGCGGATCATTCTCTGTCTGCGTTAACAAATATCAACAGCCGACATCACTTGGCAGACTAGGTGCGATCCGGTGCCCGGAGTAAGCAAGTAAGAGTGGAGTTTATCTATCCAGAGACCCTACAACCATGGGAATCCATCTCAACCTCTACCAACTCTACCCTTGTGTTGTCCTTGGACGAGTTAGCTAGAAGAATACCTCCGTTCCCTGTGGAAAATATGTAAATGAATAATGGATTGGCTTCTGCCAGGGGGCCAAGGGCCTTGCTTATATAGGCCTCCCAAATGAACGTCAGCCGTCGGATCAAACTGACCTTGATCGCATGGTTTTCCTTGATCCTTAGAGTCGGTGGGGCATAATCCGCGAACTTGAGCCTGATTGGCTGCAGCAGGAGGGCGGGCGCCCTGGGCCAGGGTCCGTCTCGCCTCTGCTTCGGCCCAGTTGCTCTTTAGGTCCACCTTGTTACGAAAAATTACCGCAGGCCTTAATATCTCTATGTAATTATGACATGTGGACCTTCCTTCCTTAATTCTTGATAACCCCCTGCAGAAATAGACAAACACCAAAACTCGTGGAATTCTGTTAGTTAAAACCCTATGAATAGGTGTTGTGTTACATTTATATCCTTTCTTGTGCTTAGTTGACACTTAAAATTGATACTTAAGGAGTGTCAACAAGCTCCGCCATACTTAGGCTTTTACTCGTCCTCGAGAAAAGGATGGTTCAGGAAAACATTAAGGGTTAAATATCATCAAATTAACTTTTTTATACCTGTAGAAATGTTCACCATGTACTGCGAGCAATTGGGGAATGGTATAGCTGAAGTAGAGATCCTTGCTTCTTTCAATCCTGTCACTTGGAGTTTTTGCATATTTTTGAAAAGAAAACTTAGCATACCTTTGTCCTCATAGGTGCTCTCAGATCACTCATATTATCTTTTGTAAATCTTACTGAGGCATATTTTGATTTGCAAATATTCTTTTTGAGCATACTTACCTTCTATGTATTGCCTGGTCAAAACGGGATCCGAGGAGAGGAATGCCATACTCTTAGATCAAGACTTTGAAAAATTTTAAAACTTTGTCATCTCTTACTGGCATATTGCTTATTAGAGGGACCATGGGCTATCATTTTCTTTTCATCATACTTTTATCATCATATATATATATATATATATATATATATATATATATATTCAGGTGGGTGCCGAAGTACCCCTAATTGTACTGTCGGACACTTGTCCATTTTTTCAGCGAGGTTGTCGGGCACTTGCCCCTTTTTATTTCCTCGAATTTATACTTTTGCATAGCCCATGCCTCTAATGCAATAATACGTCGGGAGAATGAATCTTTTATATCTTTTGATAAAAAGGTCTTGATCTTTAGAGCATGATAAATCTCTCAACAAGGGTCTAGCTCGGTTTGAACAAACTCAATACAAAGCAGATAGCTTTTAATCATAATAAATGTTTAGGCATGTATAAAACTCTGAGGATGGTAGCTATGTTTTTAAAGTTTTTAAAAGAAATTCTCCAAGCGACAAAAATATCAAGAATAAGGTACTCATATTCTACCATATCATATTCCACAATGACTTGAGTAACATGGGGTTTTTAAATAATTTTTCTCAATACTAGCAGGTTTCCAGAAAAGTGTTATAAAGTGAGTCTGTCTTATGATCAAATATATATTTTTTAATTCATCATGTTTAAAGAGAATTTACTGCACAGATTAATATTAAGCAATATATATGGAAATATAGCGTGCAGAGTGCAAACCTGTTTGTTGTAGTGGATTCTTGTTCGTCTCGTTGTCGAGGGCCTCCCCCATACTTGTTTCCTGTTCTCTTATACAAAAAACAAAGTGAAGACAAGCAAGGCACAATAATAGAAATAATCTTTATTCATGAGGCAGCTATTACAATCGAATGGATCGAGCTAATGAATGAATCGAATCTCTAAGAATGAATGGATCGAACTAATCTGCCTCAAAGATCGTGTACTAGCTAGCGCGCTCAGCGACGCTCTAAGGCTTTCACTCTCTCGCTCATCTTAGTAAGGTCGCGCCTAAGGCCGTGGACTATGGTGTTCAGGTTTGCGACCTGCCTATTGAGGAAGCTTACAGAGGTTTGGAGCTGGATGATCGTGTCGTCTCTGCTATGGAACTCCCTATCTAACTCGGCTACTGTCCTACGATGCTTTGGAGGGGACTCGAAAGCGTTGAGTGATTGCTTCGGGGCTTCTTTCTCTGGAATGAAGCGGACTTTTGCTGCACGAACTCCCTCGAAGTATGGACGTTCCTCCTCAGTGGTGTACTTGACGTTGGTGAGCTCTCCTCTTTTGTTGATCTTCGTTCCCATTATTCTCTCATTGGGCTTCGGTGATGACGGGCTGTGCATAGTAGGAATGGCTTGAGCGGCGCTGCTGCGGACGAATGGAGGCGAGCGGCTGCTCATCGTGGACTGACACTAGAGCTTGCGCATCTGGATCTTCCTTTGCCTCCTTGTTGAGGTCAATCCCGTAGGGGACCATCCTCCGATCGGAGTTGTTGCCGCCGGCCATTGGAGCGAGAAACTAAAGCGAGCTCTAAACGAGAGAGGAGGGAATGATTGGAATGGTGATGATGGCTGACGTCAGGGGCTATTTATATAGGGGTGGAAAACGGCATCTAGAAGCATCTACGGAGCATATCTCGCGATCAACTTGCGGGATAATTCATTCACGCGATTTTCTGGATAAGGGATTCTAGAAAGATCGGGATGGCAAAAGGTGGCGGCGAAAGGAGGTAGGGGCAGGGCGCCCGCCCTCATGCCTAGGGCGCCCGCCCTGGCCTGGGCTCCTTTGCCGGCCCGCTTTCTCGTGTTGGCTTCTAGAAGGTTTCTTTCCTCGAAAAATAGATGAAGGGCCCAAATCGCGGAATAAAAGCGATCGGGCTTCAAAAATCAATTGGAAGGTAGAAATTAATTACGTCTATTTCTTCTAATTCTTTATTGGGCTCTAAAAATAATTTAAGACGTTGACCATTTACCTTGAATAACGTACCTTCGTCATTTTGAAGTGTGATATGGTAGAATATGAGTACCTTATTCTTGATATTTTTGTCGCTTGGAGAATTTCTTTTAAAAACTTTAAAAACATAGCTACCATCCTCAGAGTTTTATACATGCCTAAACATTTATTATGATTAAAAGCTATCTGCTTTGTATTGAGTTTGTTCAAACCGAGCTAGACCCTTGTTGAGAGATTTATCATGCTCTAAAGATCAAGACCTTTTTATCAAAAGATATAAAAGATTCATTCTCCCGACGTATTATTGCATTAGAGGCATGGGCTATGCAAAAGTATAAATTCGAGGAAATAAAAAGGGGCAAGTGCCCGACAACCTCGCTGAAAAAATGGACAAGTGTCCGACAGTACAATTAGGGGTACTTCGGCACCACCTGAATATATATATATATATATATATATATATATATATATATATGATGATAAAAGTATGATGAAAAGAAAATGATAGCCCATGGTCCCTCTAATAAGCAATATGCCAGTAAGAGATGACAAAGTTTTAAAATTTTTCAAAGTCTTGATCTAAGAGTATGGCATTCCTCTCCTCGGATCCCGTTTTGACCAGGCAATACATAGAAGGTAAGTATGCTCAAAAAGAATATTTGCAAATCAAAATATGCCTCAGTAAGATTTACAAAAGATAATATGAGTGATCTGAGAGCACCTATGAGGACAAAGGTATGCTAAGTTTTCTTTTCAAAAATATGCAAAAACTCCAAGTGACAGGATTGAAAGAAGCAAGGATCTCTACTTCAGCTATACCATTCCCCAATTGCTCGCAGTACATGGTGAACATTTCTACAGGTATAAAAAAGTTAATTTGATGATATTTAACCCTTAATGTTTTCCTGAACCATCCTTTTCTCGAGGACGAGTAAAAGCCTAAGTATGGCGGAGCTTGTTGACACTCCTTAAGTATCAATTTTAAGTGTCAACTAAGCACAAGAAAGGATATAAATGTAACACAACACCTATTCATAGGGTTTTAACTAACAGAATTCCACGAGTTTTGGTGTTTGTCTATTTCTGCAGGGGGTTATCAAGAATTAAGGAAGGAAGGTCCACATGTCATAATTACATAGAGATATTAAGGCCTGCGGTAATTTTTCGTAACAAGGTGGACCTAAAGAGCAACTGGGCCGAAGCAGAGGCGAGACGGACCCTGGCCCAGGGCGCCCGCCCTCCTGCTGCAGCCAATCAGGCTCAAGTTCGCGGATTATGCCCCACCGACTCTAAGGATCAAGGAAAACCATGCGATCAAGGTCAGTTTGATCCGACGGCTGACGTTCATTTGGGAGGCCTATATAAGCAAGGCCCTTGGCCCCCTGGCAGAAGCCAATCCATTATTCATTTACATATTTTCCATAAAGGATTCGCCTGAGAGAGGTCCCTTGAATGGATCCATCTCATATGGCTTAGCATTCAAGAGAAACTATTATTAGTTTCTATGTGAGATTAGAATTTATTCTTCTAGATTGAGAGAGATAGAGTGGAGGTGCGGATTGGAGGAAGCCCAGCCTGTCGGTGTCTTCTCCAGATTGTACCTGCGGGATCAAGTCTCCCAACCCGGGGCTTGCTCCTAGGATTCTTCGGTATTTCGACTTCTAATTCTAGTAAGTTCTTTGTTCTTATTGTTCTTTGGTTTGTGAGTTTACTTTATTCTCTTCGCGTAGAGTTTAGAGTAATCATCGCTAGCGTAAATGTGGTGTTTGGGCTAGGATACTCATAGATATCCCCTGTCTAGCCGGATCCGTGGTTGTAGTGCGGAACGTGACAATTCCGTCGCTATCTTTGCAGTCCATAATCCCGTTAGCAGAATCGGTAGGGTTCATAGGCTCAGGTTAAGCATCCTCTGTGGTGTGTCTTATCCCGTGATCCTCCCCAATAGAGCAGTAGATCATCCTTGCATAGGTTGGAACGAGAGTGCAGTCGTAGTCTTCTCTATACATCACTCACATCAAATCACCTTGTTTGTAGCCTAAAGGATAGTAGCAATAGATTTGGTTAGTCAGATGCACGCTTTCTCCTAGTGGTAAAATTATAAATACGATAACTCTGGATAACCTCCCGGGTGAAGTGCTCACCGATATCCGTGCGCTTGCGGATCATTCTCTGTCTGCGTTAACAAATATCAACAGCCGACATCACTTGGCAGACTAGGTGCGATCCGGTGCCGGAGTAAGCAAGTAAGAGTGGAGTTTATCTATCCAGAGACCCTACAACCATGGGAATCCATCTCAACCTCTACCAACTCTACCCTTGTGTTGTCCTTGGACGAGTTAGCTAGAAGAATACCTCCGTTCCCTGTGGAAAATACGTACCCTGATACTTCGGGTGAA
>JAHUYU010001424.1:0-26780 GCA_030439765.1 Tripidium arundinaceum
ATGTAAGATTTGTTAACCATTGTTCTGTAATTTGGGCGGCGAGGTTACAAAATATAATTTCGTACAGAACTTCCATTGGCGTCAATTTAAAAGGACCTCAGTAGGGAATCAAACTTGGAATATTCAAGATAATTAATATAAGCAATTAACCTTTTCTGCTTTGTGGTACAAATGACTAAATTAATGAGTTCAGTAAGGTACAGTAGTATGGTCAAATTGGTCAAGCATTTGTAGTGTAGTACTTGACTCTACATGTCATGCAACCTATTGTCCTGCACTGTTTTAATTTAATTTTGTGATGACCACTTTGTTCCTTTTTAACATGAGCATTTGGTTTCACTAGTGCAGAACTGAGCATCCGTCCTGGTTGGAAATGGGATTTAGTCCCTGTTTTCCAGCCGGGACTACGATTCCGGGAGGGTCAAGGAATCGGGAGTGAACGGGGCCTTTTAGTCCTGGTTGAGCATCCGTCCTGGTTGGAAATGGGATTTAGTCCCTGTTTTCCAGCCGGGACTACGATTCCGGGAGGGTCAAGGAATCGGGAGTGAACGGGGCCTTTTAGTCCTGGTTGGTAACACCAACCGGGGCTAAAGGAGCCTCCAGGCCGGACCCGGGGGCGGGCACCTTTAGTTTCGGTTGGTATAACCAACCGGCACTGAAGGTCCCTTCTCCTTTTTCTTCTCCTTTTTCTTTTTCTTTTTCTTTTCTTTACTTTTCTTTTTTTTCTTTCATGGTTTCTCTTCCATTCAATTCTTTTTCATTACAAATAGTTTTTTGTATACGTATTATATGCTACTTGTACGTCCATAAACTATACATATGTTTCAAAATAAGAATGAAACTAATTAACAATAGCTTGTATATTACAATGAGATGATTTCCATTCATCAAGTTAATACAAACCATAATAATTTAAACCAAGTCAATACAATCCAGATGTTCAAGTACACACCAAAGTTCATGCAAACATAAGTAGATCACCAAGTTTGACTACGTCGTACTATGAATTCGGCGAAGTGTAGGTCACCGATGTAGTATAAGAGAATATTATCGATGTAGAGCAACACATTAAGTAGTGCACTCTCCCTTACTTCACAAGTATGAGCACATGGTCTACTAACGATGATTAGCGGTGGTCGAGAAGTGGCTGGGCCAGACTCTCTTTTAGTCACAAGCAACTTTTTCTGGAATCCTTGTGTAGTGAGCAGTGTTTTCCTAAACGCTAAACGGTAAACAGTCGGTCACCTACCGTTTAGCCAATATTCGGGCTAAACGGTCTATTAAACGGGCTAAACGGTCAATTAAACGGGATTAAACGGAAACGGTGCACCACCGTGTAGCGTTTACACGGTGTGTACACGGGCTAAACGACCGTTTAGGCGAACAGTGGTAGTGAGTGTTGGTCTTTCAGCGGCATATTCCTAATCATAACCCAATTGACACATTGTCTGGTTTAGAATGGCTTCAAAGCTGCAACCTGCGTAGGTTAAGTCATAGTCCTCAACCTGTAAGTGTTGACAAAAAATGAATATGAGAACCAAACATATAGACATAACAATAAATATGGATATAAGCTATGAGATCCACTTCGAGTTTACCACATCATTTCGGTTGTTTCGAGCAATTCTTACACAAAAGCCTGAAATATCATGAAAGAAGCCTGCATTTATAGCTTGTATCTTCATGGAAGATAATGTAGGCAAATTGTACCCAATATTCGCAAGCATCCTTAAACATGCCATGACAGCATATTTTTCTGCATTAGTCTTGTGGGGTGCCTTCATTCCCATCTCTAAGATTTGTACATCACCTCTACCCCTCCTGGCGGCGATGGAAAAGCCAATTTGACATTGGATGAATCATCCATTTTCTACATCGAAGCTCTCAACCTTCATGTCATCAACCCCGAAATTTGAGAGTGTCTCTGCGAACCAACCGATCAGCTCAATTACCTACGGTACATTTAAGTGTGTATATATATATACAAGCGTATTTAAAACATATTAATTTACTGAAAAAATATTATTGCTTACTATGCTTCGATGATTGCTGTGGTACATTCGGCAATATTAGATCGAATCCCCGATTATGTACATAGCCCCAACCTGGTATATCCGGCGAAGGTAGACATCCGACCATCTCTTCTCACTAAAGTCAATATTTAGTATATATCAAAATTCACATATATACAATATATCACTAAAATCAGTATATCAAAATTCATATCGCTAAAGTCAGCCTTTTTCCATATATGAAAATTCATAAATCAAAATATATCAGTAAACTCAATATTTTTCATATATCAAAATTAATATCACCAAAGTCAATATATCAACATTCATATATACAAAATATCAAAATTCATATCACTGCTCACTGAATTCAATATTTTTCATATACCAAAATTCATATATATACAATATATCACTAAATTCAATATATCAAAATTCATATCACCAAAGTCAGTCTTTTTCCATATATCAAAATATATCACTAAAGTAAATATATCAGAAATGCATCTATTTTTTTCAACAAATATATATTTTCTATACAAATATATCACTAAAGCAAATATATCTCTAAAGTCAATATATCAAAATTCATATCACTAAGTCCATATATCAAAATTGATCTATTTTTTCTACATATTTTCTATAACTATATATTTTCCATCTTCTCTAATAAACTATGCAAATGATAGCGGACGAGGACAAGGACCTGACGGCGGTGGCGCACGGTGTGGCAGGGACCTGGACGGAGACGAGGACGATGGCGGGGCAGGGTCCTGGATAGGGACGAGGACGACGACGGCGTGCGGATGTCGGCGGTGGCGCAAGGCGTGCGTGGCAGGGACCTGGACGGGGATGAGGACGGCGGCGGCGCGCGGATGACGGCGGTGGCACGTGGCATGGTAGGCACCCGAACGGGGACGATGACGACGGCATGCCCGGATGACGGCGGTGGCGCATGCGTGGCAGGGACCTAGACGGGGACAAGGAACGACGGAGCTGTGTGGATAATGGTGGAGGCGCACGGCGTGGCAGGGACCTAGATGGGCACGATGACGACGGCGGCGTGCGGATGACGTCGGCAGCGCACGGCGGGAGGGGCCGGGCGGGGACGAGCGGGGTGCACAGGCGTGGCGGAGAGGACGAGTGGGGCACACGGGCGCGGCGAAGAGGACGAGCGGGGTGCGACGGAGCTCTTGGCGGTGGGCAGATTCAAGAACCGGAGGAGGAACAAGAGATCCAGATCGGCCCCTCGTATATATAGGTCAGGCAACTTTAGTCCCGGTTGAAGCCAAAAATTGGGACTAAAAGATCTTTAGTCCCGGTTTGAGGCTCCAACCAGGACTAAAGGTTCTGACCTTTAGTCTCGGCTGGAGCCTCAAACCGGGATGAAAGGGGCTAAAGATCTTTTGGTTCTGGTTTGTGGCCTAAACCGGGACTAAAGTTCGCTTTTGGCGGGCAGTGAAATTGCGGCTTGCCAGCAGTTTCATTTCCCGCCCAGAATTGGTGAGCAGTTCATCTGTTACTTAAATTCTTTTATTTCACCCTTTAAATGTTTAATTAACATGCCATAAATTATAAATACAATTTTTATATAATGGAAAAATGTAGTACTTAGTTAAAATCTTATAAATTATTGCTTAACTTGTAAGACTTAGTTGAAATCTTATAAAAATGTAGTACTTAGTTAAAATCTTATAAGCACCACACTTACACCGTCATGCAGAAATTCATTTAAACTACAGAAAATAGTAAACCAACTCTAAAAAATCCAAAACTTATCGTTTCCTTAACTTGTGGCACGTAGAAGCATGAGAAAATGTTTGAGGCGCGTGCGACGTTGAAATGCACGAGAGCTGTGGAAACCTAAGAGTTGTAGTCAGGTTTCATGAAATTGAGCGTCCACTTTTTGAAGCATGTACTTTACGTCGATGTCGGAATGGCTTGAAAATTTTTCTGCAGTCATGTAGACCCAAAGTATGTCCCCACACAGAATCTTAAATTTTACTAATCAATTTTAGTACTTATCACATTTATTTTGCGCTGCACCAGACAAAGGAGGTTCAATGACCCCTTCAAAATCATATAATTTTCCATCTACCTCCACCAAACTTGGTTCACTGGGCCATATGAGACCCAATATAGAAGTTTATTGCCATTTCGGATCGTTTAGGAGGTGGCCTCAGTTCGACATCCAATTAGTTTGTACCATCACGCTGAAATTCATTTAAACTGTATAAAATAGCAAACGAACTCTAAAAAATCCGAAACTTAGCGTTTGCTTAACTTGTGGCACATATAAGCATGAGAAAAAGTTTGAGACCCATGCAACGTTGAAATGCACGTGAGCTGTGGAAACCTAGGAGTTGTAGTAAAGGTTCCATGAAATAGAGCGCCCACTTTGTGAAGCATGTACGTTACGTCGATGTTGGAATGGCTTGAAAATTTTTTTGCAATCATGTAGACCCAAAGTATGTCCTAGATTTTTCTGATCAATTTTGGTACTTATCATATTTATTTTGTGCTTCACCGGAGAAAGGAGGTTCAGTGACCCTTCCAAAATAATATAATTTTGCACCTCCACCAAACTTGGTTCACTGGGCCATATGAGACCCTGTATAAAAATTCAGTGCCATTTCGGATCATTTAGGGTGAAATAAAAGAATTTAAGTAACAGATGAACTGCTCACCAATTCTGGGCGGGAAATGAAACTGCTGGCAAGCCGCAATTTCACTGCCCGCCAAAAGCGAACTTTAGTCCCGGTTTAGGCCACAAACCAGAACCAAAAGATCTTTAGCCCCTTTCATCCCGGTTTGAGGCTCCAGCCGAGACTAAAGGTCAGAACCTTTAGTCCTGGTTGGAGCCTCAAACCGGGACTAAAGATCTTTTAGTCCCAATTTTTGGCTTCAACCGGGACTAAAGTTGCCTGACCTATATATACGAGGGGCCGATCTGGATCTCTTGTTCCTCCTCCGGTTCTTGAATCTGCCCACCGCCAAGAGCTCCGTCGCACCCCGCTCGTCCTCTTCGCCGCGCCCGTGTGCCCCACTCGTCCTCTCCGCCACGCCTGTGCACCCCGCTCGTCCCCGCCCGGCCCCTCCCGCCGTGCGCTGCCGACGTCATCCGCACGCCGCCGTCGTCATCGTGCCCATCTAGGTCCCTGCCACGCCGTGCGCCTCCACCATTATCCACACAGCTCCGTCGTCCTTGTCCCCGTCTAGGTCCCTGCCACGCATGCGCCACCGCCGTCATCCGGGCATGCCGTCGTCATCGTCCCCGTTCGGGTGCCTACCATGCCACGTGCCACCGCCGTCATCCGCGCGCCGCCGCCGTCCTCATCCCCGTCCAGGTCCCTGCCACGCACGCCTTGCGCCACCGCCGACATCCGCACGCCGTCGTCGTCCTCGTCCCTATCCAGGACCCTGCCCCGCCATCGTCCTCGTCTCCGTCCAGGTCCCTGCCACACCGTGCGCCACCGCCGTCAGGTCCTTGTCCTCGTCCGCTATCATTTGCATAGTTTATTAGAGAAGATGGAAAATATATAGTTATAGAAAATATGTAGAAAAAATAGATCAATTTTGATATATGGACTTAGTGATATGAATTTTGATATATTGACTTTAGAGATATATTTGCTTTAGTGATATATTTGTATAGAAAATATATATTTGTTGAAAAAAATAGATGCATTTCTGATATATTTACTTTAGTGATATATTTTGATATATGGAAAAAGACTGACTTTGGTGATATGAATTTTGATATATTGAATTTAGTGATATATTGTATATATATGAATTTTGGTATATGAAAAATATTGAATTCAGTGAGCAGTGATATGAATTTTGATATTTTGTATATATGAATGTTGATATATTGACTTTGGTGATATTAATTTTGATATATGAAAAATATTGAGTTTACTGATATATTTTGATTTATGAATTTTCATATATGGAAAAAGGCTGACTTTAGCGATATGAATTTTGATATACTGATTTTAGTGATATATTGTATATATGTGAATTTTGATATATACTAAATATTGACTTTAGTGAGAAGAGATGGTCGGATGTCTACCTTCGCCGGATATACCAGGTTGGGGCTATGTACATAATCGGGGATTCGATCTAATATTGCCGAATGTACCACGCAATCATCGAAGCATAGTAAGCAATAATATTTTTTCAGTAAATTAATATGTTTTAAATACGCTTGTATATATATATACACACTTAAATGTACCGTAGGTAATTGAGCTGATCGGTTGGTTCGCAGAGACACTCTCAAATTTCGGGGTTGATGACATGAAGGTTGAGAGCTTCGATGTAGAAAATGGATGATTCATCCAATGTCAAATTGGCTTTTCCATCGCCGCCAGGAGGGGTAGAGGTGATGTACAAATCTTAGAGATGGGAATGAAGGCACCCCACAAGACTAATGCAGAAAAATATGCTGTCATGGCATGTTTAAGGATGCTTGCGAATATTGGGTACAATTTGCCTACATTATCTTCCATGAAGATACAAGCTATAAATGCAGGCTTCTTTCATGATATTTCAGGCTTTTGTGTAAGAATTGCTCGAAACAACCGAAATGATGTGGTAAACTCGAAGTGGATCTCATAGCTTATATCCATATTTATTGTTATGTCTATATGTTTGGTTCTCATATTCATTTTTTGTCAACACTTACAGGTTGAGGACTATGACTTAACCTACGCAGGTTGCAGCTTTGAAGCCATTCTAAACCAGACAATGTGTCAATTGGGTTATGATTAGGAATATGCCGCTGAAAGACCAACACTCACTACCATTGTTCTGTAATTTGGGCGGCGAGGTTACAAAATATAATTTCGTACAGAACTTCCATTGGCGTCAATTTAAAAGGACCTCAGTAGGGAATCAAACTTGGAATATTCAAGATAATTAATATAAGCAATTAACCTTTTCTGCTTTGTGGTACAAATGACTAAATTAATGAGTTCAGTAAGGTACAGTAGTATGGTCAAATTGGTCAAGCATTTGTAGTGTAGTACTTGACTCTACATGTCATGCAACCTATTGTCCTGCACTGTTTTAATTTAATTTTGTGATGACCACTTTGTTCCTTTTTAACATGAGCATTTGGTTTCACTAGTGCAGAACTGAGCATCCGTCCTGGTTGGAAATGGGATTTAGTCCCTGTTTTCCAGCCGGGACTACGATTCCGGGAGGGTCAAGGAATCGGGAGTGAACGGGGCCTTTTAGTCCTGGTTGAGCATCCGTCCTGGTTGGAAATGGGATTTAGTCCCTGTTTTCCAGCCGGGACTACGATTCCGGGAGGGTCAAGGAATCGGGAGTGAACGGGGCCTTTTAGTCCTGGTTGGTAACACCAACCGGGGCTAAAGGAGCCTCCAGGCCGGACCCGGGGGCGGGCACCTTTAGTTTCGGTTGGTATAACCAACCGGCACTGAAGGTCCCTTCTCCTTTTTCTTCTCCTTTTTCTTTTTCTTTTTCTTTTCTTTACTTTTCTTTTTTTTCTTTCATGGTTTCTCTTCCATTCAATTCTTTTTCATTACAAATAGTTTTTTGTATACGTATTATATGCTACTTGTACGTCCATAAACTATACATATGTTTCAAAATAAGAATGAAACTAATTAACAATAGCTTGTATATTACAATGAGATGATTTCCATTCATCAAGTTAATACAAACCATAATAATTTAAACCAAGTCAATACAATCCAGATGTTCAAGTACACACCAAAGTTCATGCAAACATAAGTAGATCACCAAGTTTGACTACGTCGTACTATGAATTCGGCGAAGTGTAGGTCACCGATGTAGTATAAGAGAATATTATCGATGTAGAGCAACACATTAAGTAGTGCACTCTCCCTTACTTCACAAGTATGAGCACATGGTCTACTAACGATGATTAGCGGTGGTCGAGAAGTGGCTGGGCCAGACTCTCTTTTAGTCACAAGCAACTTTTTCTGGAATCCTTGTGTAGTGAGCAGTGTTTTCCTAAACGCTAAACGGTAAACAGTCGGTCACCTACCGTTTAGCCAATATTCGGGCTAAACGGTCTATTAAACGGGCTAAACGGTCAATTAAACGGGATTAAACGGAAACGGTGCACCACCGTGTAGCGTTTACACGGTGTGTACACGGGCTAAACGACCGTTTAGGCGAACAGTGGTAGTGAGTGTTGGTCTTTCAGCGGCATATTCCTAATCATAACCCAATTGACACATTGTCTGGTTTAGAATGGCTTCAAAGCTGCAACCTGCGTAGGTTAAGTCATAGTCCTCAACCTGTAAGTGTTGACAAAAAATGAATATGAGAACCAAACATATAGACATAACAATAAATATGGATATAAGCTATGAGATCCACTTCGAGTTTACCACATCATTTCGGTTGTTTCGAGCAATTCTTACACAAAAGCCTGAAATATCATGAAAGAAGCCTGCATTTATAGCTTGTATCTTCATGGAAGATAATGTAGGCAAATTGTACCCAATATTCGCAAGCATCCTTAAACATGCCATGACAGCATATTTTTCTGCATTAGTCTTGTGGGGTGCCTTCATTCCCATCTCTAAGATTTGTACATCACCTCTACCCCTCCTGGCGGCGATGGAAAAGCCAATTTGACATTGGATGAATCATCCATTTTCTACATCGAAGCTCTCAACCTTCATGTCATCAACCCCGAAATTTGAGAGTGTCTCTGCGAACCAACCGATCAGCTCAATTACCTACGGTACATTTAAGTGTGTATATATATATACAAGCGTATTTAAAACATATTAATTTACTGAAAAAATATTATTGCTTACTATGCTTCGATGATTGCGTGGTACATTCGGCAATATTAGATCGAATCCCCGATTATGTACATAGCCCCAACCTGGTATATCCGGCGAAGGTAGACATCCGACCATCTCTTCTCACTAAAGTCAATATTTAGTATATATCAAAATTCACATATATACAATATATCACTAAAATCAGTATATCAAAATTCATATCGCTAAAGTCAGCCTTTTTCCATATATGAAAATTCATAAATCAAAATATATCAGTAAACTCAATATTTTTCATATATCAAAATTAATATCACCAAAGTCAATATATCAACATTCATATATACAAAATATCAAAATTCATATCACTGCTCACTGAATTCAATATTTTTCATATACCAAAATTCATATATATACAATATATCACTAAATTCAATATATCAAAATTCATATCACCAAAGTCAGTCTTTTTCCATATATCAAAATATATCACTAAAGTAAATATATCAGAAATGCATCTATTTTTTTCAACAAATATATATTTTCTATACAAATATATCACTAAAGCAAATATATCTCTAAAGTCAATATATCAAAATTCATATCACTAAGTCCATATATCAAAATTGATCTATTTTTTCTACATATTTTCTATAACTATATATTTTCCATCTTCTCTAATAAACTATGCAAATGATAGCGGACGAGGACAAGGACCTGACGGCGGTGGCGCACGGTGTGGCAGGGACCTGGACGGAGACGAGGACGATGGCGGGGCAGGGTCCTGGATAGGGACGAGGACGACGACGGCGTGCGGATGTCGGCGGTGGCGCAAGGCGTGCGTGGCAGGGACCTGGACGGGGATGAGGACGGCGGCGGCGCGCGGATGACGGCGGTGGCACGTGGCATGGTAGGCACCCGAACGGGGACGATGACGACGGCATGCCCGGATGACGGCGGTGGCGCATGCGTGGCAGGGACCTAGACGGGGACAAGGACGACGGAGCTGTGTGGATAATGGTGGAGGCGCACGGCGTGGCAGGGACCTAGATGGGCACGATGACGACGGCGGCGTGCGGATGACGTCGGCAGCGCACGGCGGGAGGGGCCGGGCGGGGACGAGCGGGGTGCACAGGCGTGGCGGAGAGGACGAGTGGGGCACACGGGCGCGGCGAAGAGGACGAGCGGGGTGCGACGGAGCTCTTGGCGGTGGGCAGATTCAAGAACCGGAGGAGGAACAAGAGATCCAGATCGGCCCCTCGTATATATAGGTCAGGCAACTTTAGTCCCGGTTGAAGCCAAAAATTGGGACTAAAAGATCTTTAGTCCCGGTTTGAGGCTCCAACCAGGACTAAAGGTTCTGACCTTTAGTCTCGGCTGGAGCCTCAAACCGGGATGAAAGGGGCTAAAGATCTTTTGGTTCTGGTTTGTGGCCTAAACCGGGACTAAAGTTCGCTTTTGGCGGGCAGTGAAATTGCGGCTTGCCAGCAGTTTCATTTCCCGCCCAGAATTGGTGAGCAGTTCATCTGTTACTTAAATTCTTTTATTTCACCCTTTAAATGTTTAATTAACATGCCATAAATTATAAATACAATTTTTATATAATGGAAAAATGTAGTACTTAGTTAAAATCTTATAAATTATTGCTTAACTTGTAAGACTTAGTTGAAATCTTATAAAAATGTAGTACTTAGTTAAAATCTTATAAGCACCACACTTACACCGTCATGCAGAAATTCATTTAAACTACAGAAAATAGTAAACCAACTCTAAAAAATCCAAAACTTATCGTTTCCTTAACTTGTGGCACGTAGAAGCATGAGAAAATGTTTGAGGCGCGTGCGACGTTGAAATGCACGAGAGCTGTGGAAACCTAAGAGTTGTAGTCAGGTTTCATGAAATTGAGCGTCCACTTTTTGAAGCATGTACTTTACGTCGATGTCGGAATGGCTTGAAAATTTTTCTGCAGTCATGTAGACCCAAAGTATGTCCCCACACAGAATCTTAAATTTTACTAATCAATTTTAGTACTTATCACATTTATTTTGCGCTGCACCAGACAAAGGAGGTTCAATGACCCCTTCAAAATCATATAATTTTCCATCTACCTCCACCAAACTTGGTTCACTGGGCCATATGAGACCCAATATAGAAGTTTATTGCCATTTCGGATCGTTTAGGAGGTGGCCTCAGTTCGACATCCAATTAGTTTGTACCATCACGCTGAAATTCATTTAAACTGTATAAAATAGCAACGAACTCTAAAAAATCCGAAACTTAGCGTTTGCTTAACTTGTGGCACATATAAGCATGAGAAAAAGTTTGAGACCCATGCAACGTTGAAATGCACGTGAGCTGTGGAAACCTAGGAGTTGTAGTAAAGGTTCCATGAAATAGAGCGCCCACTTTGTGAAGCATGTACGTTACGTCGATGTTGGAATGGCTTGAAAATTTTTTTGCAATCATGTAGACCCAAAGTATGTCCTAGATTTTTCTGATCAATTTTGGTACTTATCATATTTATTTTGTGCTTCACCGGAGAAAGGAGGTTCAGTGACCCTTCCAAAATAATATAATTTTGCACCTCCACCAAACTTGGTTCACTGGGCCATATGAGACCCTGTATAAAAATTCAGTGCCATTTCGGATCATTTAGGGGGTGGCCTCAGTTCGACCTCCAATTAGTTTGTACCGTCACGTAGAAATTCATTTAAACTGTAGAAAATAGCAAACCAACTCTGAAAAATCCGAAACTTAGCGTTTGCTTAACTTGTGGCACATAGAAGCATGAGAAAACGTTTGAGGCGCATGCGACGTTCAAAACAATAAAGATCTTAGAAAACCTTAGAATAAATATTTGGGGTACATAAATAAAACACATGATAACAAAGACCTAACAATAAAATTACATATACGATAACAAAGATCTTAGAGTAAAAGTACATATACGATAACAAAGACCTTTTTCCGAATAGGTTGATGTTATCCTCAAAGTCCACAAACGTATTACAACACAGCCACCTCAAAAACATTCTTCTAGCACCCAACTAGGGTCAAAAAGTAGCCAGAGGATGCCGGCGATGGCTACGAGCTGTGATGAACAACGCCTCACAAGATGGAGGTGGAGGGAGCAATGAGGAACCCATGCCGGAGCACCAGATTGGACAGACTCGGACCTGCCCAGCAACCTACAGGGCAGCCCATGCAACAATTACGTTGCACGGACATCCCACCCAACTTCTGTAAGCTCTGGCATTGCTCTATCTTCAAAAATATTCTTCTAGTACCTCTCGTGCATAAGGCTAACTACTCACAATATCATTTGTATGTGAAGAGCTTTCTCCCACAGAATCAGTGGCAAAAAAATATCAGCTACCTCTTCGATACTAGCTAGCCCTACCATGGAGAGCTGAGGCTCCCGGACGCCCTGCCGTGGAGAGGCTCGTGCGGTGGCCGGTTTTATAAGCGTGAGCAGCGGTGGTAGGTGAGAGGAGTGCAAATCATGCGCGGTGACAGGTGGGAGCAGTGGTGGTCGGTGGTAGGTGGGAGAACCTTTAGTCCCGGTTGGTGGCTAAAACCAGGACTAAAGATACCTTTAGTCCCGGTTTGTGCTAAGAACCGGGATTAAAGGTGACATTTAGTACCAGTTTTTTATTCCAACCGGGACTAGAGGTCCCCATTCCCGTTGGAGTTTAGTTATGATATGAATTTTGATATATTGAATTTAATTCATTTTCATTTTGATATATTGTTTATATGAATTTTGATATATTGAATTCAGTGATATATTGAATTTAGTGATATGAATTTTGATATATTGTATATATGATTTTTGACATATTGTATATATGAATTTAGTGATGTGAATTTCGGATTAACTTGTGGCACGTAAAAGTGTGAGAAAAAATTTGAGGCGCATATGACACCGAAATGCATAAGAAATAAACATCAGTCATACAAACCAAATTAAACATAACTGTACAAATAAATCTAATTAAATATAACCATACAAATAATCCTAATTAACACATAAACCTTACAAACCGACCACAACTCTAGCCTGTCTCCACTGCCAGTAGTGTATGTCTTGAATTGTGTAACCGCGATCATTGTCTATGTAATTCAACACCCACATTAAAGTACACTCTCTTGCCTCACAACCCCGAGGACATGGTCGCACATAAATGTAACCTACTGCCGGACTATTGATGGCCGAGTTCTGAGTAATTTTCAGACAAAACTGGTGTCCATGTGTGGTATAGTGGCCCAGTTGTCCATTGTAGTCCCAGGCGTACCCCAGTCGACGAATAACTTGCTCTAGAATGGCCTGCAAGCCACATGCAGCATAGGTAAAATCATAGAGCAAAATCTGAAAGCACAGAAACAAAAAATACCAGGAAGCGCTCATATAATAATAAGAATAAATAAACTTGACTCTGATGTATCAAACATGACTTACCATATCCATTTGGTTGAATCTCGCCATCCTTTCGCTTACTTGCGCCATGCCCAGATTATGCTCACGTAAAGCTTTTATCTTGAGGTGCAAGTAATCAGGCACTAGATAGCCAATTCGCTCAAGTGTCTGTAACCAGTGCAGCACGGTATCGAATTCGGCGACTGGGGTACGCCTGGGACTACAATGGACAACTGGGCCACTATACCACACATGGACACCAGTTTTGTCTGAAAATTACTCAGAACTCGGCCATCAATAGTCCGGCAGTAGGTTACATTTATGTGCGACCATGTCCTCGGGGTTGTGAGGCAAGAGAGTGTACTTTAATGTGGGTGTTGAATTACATAGACAATGATCGCGGTTACACAATTCAAGACATACACTACTGGCAGTGGAGACAGGCTAGAGTTGTGGTCGGTTTGTAAGGTTTATGTGTTAATTAGGATTATTTGTATGGTTATATTTAATTAGATTTATTTGTACAGTTATGTTTAATTTGGTTTGTATGACTGATGTTATTTCTTATGCATTTCGGTGTCATATGCGCCTCAAATTTTTTCTCACACTTTTACGTGCCACAAGTTAATCCGAAATTCACATCACTAAATTCATATATACAATATGTCAAAAATCATATATACAATATATCAAAATTCATATCACTAAATTCAATATATCACTGAATTCAATATATCAAAATTCATATAAACAATATATCAAAATGAAAATGAATTAAATTCAATATATCAAAATTCATATCATAACTAAACTCCAACGGGAATGGGGACCTCTAGTCCCGGTTGGAATAAAAAACTGGTACTAAATGTCACCTTTAATCCCGGTTCTTAGCACAAACCGGGACTAAAGGTATCTTTAGTCCTGGTTTTAGCCACCAACCGGGACTAAAGGTTCTCCCACCTACCACCGACCACCACTGCTCCCACCTGTCACCGCGCATGATTTGCACTCCTCTCACCTACCACCGCTGCTCACGCTTATAAAACCGGCCACCGCACGAGCCTCTCCACGGCAGGGCGTCCGGGAGCCTCAGCTCTCCATGGTAGGGCTAGCTAGTATCGAAGAGGTAGCTGATATTTTTTTGCCACTGATTCTGTGGGAGAAAGCTCTTCACATACAAATGATATTGTGAGTAGTTAGCCTTATGCACGAGAGGTACTAGAAGAATATTTTTGAAGATAGAGCAATGCCAGAGCTTACAGAAGTTGGAGTTTAGTTATGATATGAATTTTGATATATTGAATTTAATTCATTTTCATTTTGATATATTGTTTATATGAATTTTGATATATTGAATTCAGTGATATATTGAATTTAGTGATATGAATTTTGATATATTGTATATATGATTTTGACATATTGTATATATGAATTTAGTGATGTGAATTTCGGATTAACTTGTGGCACGTAAAAGTGTGAGAAAAAATTTGAGGCGCATATGACACCGAAATGCATAAGAAATAAACATCAGTCATACAAACCAAATTAAACATAACTGTACAAATAAATCTAATTAAATATAACCATACAAATAATCCTAATTAACACATAAACCTTACAAACCGACCACAACTCTAGCCTGTCTCCACTGCCAGTAGTGTATGTCTTGAATTGTGTAACCGCGATCATTGTCTATGTAATTCAACACCCACATTAAAGTACACTCTCTTGCCTCACAACCCCGAGGACATGGTCGCACATAAATGTAACCTACTGCCGGACTATTGATGGCCGAGTTCTGAGTAATTTTCAGACAAAACTGGTGTCCATGTGTGGTATAGTGGCCCAGTTGTCCATTGTAGTCCCAGGCGTACCCCAGTCGCCGAATTCGATACCGTGCTGCACTGGTTACAGACACTTGAGCGAATTGGCTATCTAGTGCCTGATTACTTGCACCTCAAGATAAAAGCTTTACGTGAGCATAATCTGGGCATGGCGCAAGTAAGCGAAAGGATGGCGAGATTCAACCAAATGGATATGGTAAGTCATGTTTGATACATCAGAGTCAAGTTTATTTATTCTTATTATTATATGAGCGCTTCCTGGTATTTTTTGTTTCTGTGCTTTCAGATTTTGCTCTATGATTTTACCTATGCTGCATGTGGCTTGCAGGCCATTCTAGAGCAAGTTATTCGTCGACTGGGGTACGCCTGGGACTACAATGGACAACTGGGCCACTATACCACACATGGACACCAGTTTTGTCTGAAAATTACTCAGAACTCGGCCATCAATAGTCCGGCAGTAGGTTACATTTATGTGCGACCATGTCCTCGGGGTTGTGAGGCAAGAGAGTGTACTTTAATGTGGGTGTTGGAATTACATAGACAATGATCGCGGTTACACAATTCAAGACATACACTACTGGCAGTGGAGACAGGCTAGAGTTGTGGTCGGTTTGTAAGGTTTATGTGTTAATTAGGATTATTTGTATGGTTATATTTAATTAGATTTATTTGTACAGTTATGTTTAATTTGGTTTGTATGACTGATGTTTATTTCTTATGCATTTCGGTGTCATATGCGCCTCAAATTTTTTCTCACACTTTTACGTGCCACAAGTTAATCCGAAATTCACATCACTAAATTCATATATACAATATGTCAAAAATCATATATACAATATATCAAAATTCATATCACTAAATTCAATATATCACTGAATTCAATATATCAAAATTCATATAAACAATATATCAAAATGAAAATGAATTAAATTCAATATATCAAAATTCATATCATAACTAAACTCCAACGGGAATGGGGACCTCTAGTCCGGTTGGAATAAAAAACTGGTACTAAATGTCACCTTTAATCCCGGTTCTTAGCACAAACCGGGACTAAAGGTATCTTTAGTCCTGGTTTTAGCCACCAACCGGGACTAAAGGTTCTCCCACCTACCACCGACCACCACTGCTCCCACCTGTCACCGCGCATGATTTGCACTCCTCTCACCTACCACCGCTGCTCACGCTTATAAAACCGGCCACCGCACGAGCCTCTCCACGGCAGGGCGTCCGGGAGCCTCAGCTCTCCATGGTAGGGCTAGCTAGTATCGAAGAGGTAGCTGATATTTTTTTGCCACTGATTCTGTGGGAGAAAGCTCTTCACATACAAATGATATTGTGAGTAGTTAGCCTTATGCACGAGAGGTACTAGAAGAATATTTTTGAAGATAGAGCAATGCCAGAGCTTACAGAAGTTGGGTGGGATGTCCGTGCAACGTAATTGTTGCATGGGCTGCCCTGTAGGTTGCTGGGCAGGTCCGAGTCTGTCCAATCTGGTGCTCCGGCATGGGTTCCTCATTGCTCCCTCCACCTCCATCTTGTGAGGCGTTGTTCATCACAGCTCGTAGCCATCGCCGGCATCCTCTGGCTACTTTTTGACCCTAGTTGGGTGCTAGAAGAATGTTTTTGAGGTGGCTGTGTTGTAATACGTTTGTGGACTTTGAGGATAACATCAACCTATTCGGAAAAAGGTCTTTGTTATCGTATATGTACTTTTACTCTAAGATCTTTGTTATCGTATATGTAATTTTATTGTTAGGTCTTTGTTATCATGTGTTTTATTTATGTACCCCAAATATTTATTCTAAGGTTTTCTAAGATCTTTATTGTTTTGAACGTCGCATGCGCCTCAAACGTTTTCTCATGCTTCTATGTGCCACAAGTTAAGCAAACGCTAAGTTTCGGATTTTTCAGAGTTGGTTTGCTATTTTCTACAGTTTAAATGAATTTCTACGTGACGGTACAAACTAATTGGAGGTCGAACTGAGGCCACCCCCTAAATGATCCGAAATGGCACTGAATTTTTATACAGGGTCTCATATGGCCCAGTGAACCAAGTTTGGTGGAGGTGCAAAATTATATTATTTTGGAAGGGTCACTGAACCTCCTTTCTCCGGTGAAGCACAAAATAAATATGATAAGTACCAAAATTGATCAGAAAAATCTAGGACATACTTTGGGTCTACATGATTGCAAAAAAATTTTCAAGCCATTCCAACATCGACGTAACGTACATGCTTCACAAAGTGGGCGCTCTATTTCATGGAACCTTTACTACAACTCCTAGGTTTCCACAGCTCACGTGCATTTCAACGTTGCATGGGTCTCAAACTTTTTCTCATGCTTATATGTGCCACAAGTTAAGCAAACGCTAAGTTTCGGATTTTTTAGAGTTCGTTTGCTATTTTATACAGTTTAAATGAATTTCAGCGTGATGGTACAAACTAATTGGATGTCGAACTGAGGCCACCTCCTAAACGATCCGAAATGGCAATAAACTTCTATATTGGGTCTCATATGGCCCAGTGAACCAAGTTTGGTGGAGGTAGATGGAAAATTATATGATTTTGAAGGGGTCATTGAACCTCCTTTGTCTGGTGCAGCGCAAAATAAATGTGATAAGTACTAAAATTGATTAGTAAAATTTAAGATTCTGTGTGGGGACATACTTTGGGTCTACATGACTGCAGAAAAATTTTCAAGCCATTCCGACATCGACGTAAAGTACATGCTTCAAAAAGTGGACGCTCAATTTCATGAAACCTGACTACAACTCTTAGGTTTCCACAGCTCTCGTGCATTTCAACGTCGCACGCGCCTCAAACATTTTCTCATGCTTCTACGTGCCACAAGTTAAGGAAACGATAAGTTTTGGATTTTTTAGAGTTGGTTTACTATTTTCTGTAGTTTAAATGAATTTCTGCATGACGGTGTAAGTGTGGTGCTTATAAGATTTTAACTAAGTACTACATTTTTATAAGATTTCAACTAAGTCTTACAAGTTAAGCAATAATTTATAAGATTTTAACTAAGTACTACATTTTTCCATTATATAAAAATTGTATTTATAATTTATGGCATGTTAATTAAACATTTAAAGGGTGAAATAAAAGAATTTAAGTAACAGATGAACTGCTCACCAATTCTGGGCGGGAAATGAAACTGCTGGCAAGCCGCAATTTCACTGCCCGCCAAAAGCGAACTTTAGTCCCGGTTTAGGCCACAAACCAGAACCAAAAGATCTTTAGCCCCTTTCATCCCGGTTTGAGGCTCCAGCCGAGACTAAAGGTCAGAACCTTTAGTCCTGGTTGGAGCCTCAAACCGGGACTAAAGATCTTTTAGTCCCAATTTTTGGCTTCAACCGGGACTAAAGTTGCCTGACCTATATATACGAGGGGCCGATCTGGATCTCTTGTTCCTCCTCCGGTTCTTGAATCTGCCCACCGCCAAGAGCTCCGTCGCACCCCGCTCGTCCTCTTCGCCGCGCCCGTGTGCCCCACTCGTCCTCTCCGCCACGCCTGTGCACCCCGCTCGTCCCCGCCCGGCCCCTCCCGCCGTGCGCTGCCGACGTCATCCGCACGCCGCCGTCGTCATCGTGCCCATCTAGGTCCCTGCCACGCCGTGCGCCTCCACCATTATCCACACAGCTCCGTCGTCCTTGTCCCCGTCTAGGTCCCTGCCACGCATGCGCCACCGCCGTCATCCGGGCATGCCGTCGTCATCGTCCCCGTTCGGGTGCCTACCATGCCACGTGCCACCGCCGTCATCCGCGCGCCGCCGCCGTCCTCATCCCCGTCCAGGTCCCTGCCACGCACGCCTTGCGCCACCGCCGACATCCGCACGCCGTCGTCGTCCTCGTCCCTATCCAGGACCCTGCCCCGCCATCGTCCTCGTCTCCGTCCAGGTCCCTGCCACACCGTGCGCCACCGCCGTCCAGGTCCTTGTCCTCGTCCGCTATCATTTGCATAGTTTATTAGAGAAGATGGAAAATATATAGTTATAGAAAATATGTAGAAAAAATAGATCAATTTTGATATATGGACTTAGTGATATGAATTTTGATATATTGACTTTAGAGATATATTTGCTTTAGTGATATATTTGTATAGAAAATATATATTTTGTTGAAAAAAATAGATGCATTTCTGATATATTTACTTTAGTGATATATTTTGATATATGGAAAAAGACTGACTTTGGTGATATGAATTTTGATATATTGATTTAGTGATATATTGTATATATATGAATTTTGGTATATGAAAAATATTGAATTCAGTGAGCAGTGATATGAATTTTGATATTTTGTATATATGAATGTTGATATATTGACTTTGGTGATATTAATTTTGATATATGAAAAATATTGAGTTTACTGATATATTTTGATTTATGAATTTTCATATATGGAAAAAGGCTGACTTTAGCGATATGAATTTTGATATACTGATTTTAGTGATATATTGTATATATGTGAATTTTGATATATACTAAATATTGACTTTAGTGAGAAGAGATGGTCGGATGTCTACCTTCGCCGGATAATACCAGGTTGGGGCTATGTACATAATCGGGGATTCGATCTAATATTGCCGAATGTACCACGCAATCATCGAAGCATAGTAAGCAATAATATTTTTTCAGTAAATTAATATGTTTTAAATACGCTTGTATATATATATACACACTTAAATGTACCGTAGGTAATTGAGCTGATCGGTTGGTTCGCAGAGACACTCTCAAATTTCGGGGTGATGACATGAAGGTTGAGAGCTTCGATGTAGAAAATGGATGATTCATCCAATGTCAAATTGGCTTTTCCATCGCCGCCAGGAGGGGTAGAGGTGATGTACAAATCTTAGAGATGGAATGAAGGCACCCCACAAGACTAATGCAGAAAAATATGCTGTCATGGCATGTTTAAGGATGCTTGCGAATATTGGGTACAATTTGCCTACATTATCTTCCATGAAGATACAAGCTATAAATGCAGGCTTCTTTCATGATATTTCAGGCTTTTGTGTAAGAATTGCTCGAAACAACCGAAATGATGTGGTTAAACTCGAAGTGGATCTCATAGCTTATATCCATATTTATTGTTATGTCTATATGTTTGGTTCTCATATTCATTTTGTGATGACCACTTTGTTCCTTTTAACATGAGCATTTGGTTTCACTAGTGCAGAACTGAGCATCCGTCCTGGTTGGAAATGGGATTTAGTCCCTGTTTTCCAGCCGGGACTACGATTCCGGGAGGGTCAAGGAATCGGGAGGTGAACGGGGCCTTTTAGTCCTGGTTGAGCATCCGTCCTGGTTGGAAATGGGATTTAGTCCCTGTTTTCCAGCCGGGACTACGATTCCGGGAGGGTCAAGGAATCGGGAGTGAACGGGGCCTTTTAGTCCTGGTTGGTAACACCAACCGGGGCTAAAGGAGCCTCCAGGCCGGACCCGGGGGCGGGCACCTTTAGTTTCGGTTGGTCAAACCAACCGGCACTGAAGGTCCCCTTCTCCTTTTTCTCTCCTTTTTCTTTTTCTTTTTCTTTTCTTTACTTTTCTTTTTTTTCTTTCATGGTTTCTCTTCCATTCAATTCTTTTTCATTACAAATAGTTTTTTGTATACGTATTATATGCTACTTGTACGTCCATAAACTATACATATGTTTCAAAATAAGAATGAAACTAATTAACAATAGCTTGTATATTACAATGAGATGATTTCCATTCATCAAGTTAATACAAACCATAATAATTTAAACCAAGTCAATACAATCCAGATGTTCAAGTACACACCAAAGTTCATGCAAACATAAGTAGATCACCAAGGTTGACTACGTCGTACTATGAATTCGGCGAAGTGTAGGTCACCGATGTAGTATAGAGAATATTATCGATGTAGAGCAACACATTAAGTAGTGCACTCTCCTTACTTCACAAGTATGAGCACATGGTCTACTAACGATGATTAGCGGTGGTCGAGAAGTGGCTGGGCCAGACTCTCTTTTAGTCACAAGCAACTTTTTCTGGAATCCTTGTGTAGTGAGCAGTGTTTTCCTAAACGCTAAACGGTAAACAGTCGGTCACCTACCGTTTAGCCAATATTCGGCTAAACGGTCTATTAAACGGGCTAAACGGTCAATTAAACGGGATTAAACGGAAACGGTGCACCACCGTGTAGCGTTTACACGGTGTGTACACGGGCTAAACGACCGTTTAGGCGAACAGTGGTAGTGAGTGTTGGTCTTTCAGCGGCATATTCCTAATCATAACCCAATTGGACACATTGTCTGGTTTAGAATGGCTTCAAAGCTGCAACCTGCGTAGGTTAAGTCATAGTCCTCAACCTGTAAGTGTTGACAAAAAATGAATATGAGAACCAAACATATAGACATAACAATAAATATGGATATAAGCTATGAGATCCACTTCGAGTTTACCACATCATTTCGGTTGTTTCGAGCAATTCTTACACAAAAGCCTGAAATATCATGAAGAAGCCCTGCATTTATAGCTTGTATCTTCATGGAAGATAATGTAGGCAAATTGTACCCAATATTCGCAAGCATCCTTAAACATGCCATGACAGCATATTTTTCTGCATTAGTCTTGTGGGGTGCCTTCATTCCCATCTCTAAGATTTGTACATCACCTCTACCCCTCCTGCGGCGATGGAAAAGCCAATTTGACATTGGATGAATCATCCATTTTCTACATCGAAGCTCTCAACCTTCATGTCATCAACCCCGAAATTTGAGAGTGTCTCTGCGAACCAACCGATCAGCTCAATTACCTACGGTACATTTAAGTGTGTATATATATATACAAGCGTATTTAAAACATATTAATTTACTGAAAAAATATTATTGCTTACTATGCTTCGATGATTGCGTGGTTACATTCGGCAATATTAGATCGAATCCCCGATTATGTACATAGCCCCAACCTGGTATATCCGGCGAAGGTAGACATCCGACCATCTCTTCTCACTAAAGTCAATATTTAGTATATATCAAAATTCACATATATACAATATATCACTAAAATCAGTATATCAAAATTCATATCGCTAAAGTCAGCCTTTTTCCATATATGAAAATTCATAAATCAAAATATATCAGTAAACTCAATATTTTTCATATATCAAAATTAATATCACCAAAGTCAATATATCAACATTCATATATACAAAATATCAAAATTCATATCACTGCTCACTGAATTCAATATTTTTCATATACCAAAATTCATATATATACAATATATCACTAAATTCAATATATCAAAATTCATATCACCAAAGTCAGTCTTTTTCCATATATCAAAATATATCACTAAAGTAAATATATCAGAAATGCATCTATTTTTTTCAACAAATATATATTTTCTATACAAATATATCACTAAAGCAAATATATCTCTAAAGTCAATATATCAAAATTCATATCACTAAGTCCATATATCAAAATTGATCTATTTTTTCTACATATTTTCTATAACTATATATTTTCCATCTTCTCTAATAAACTATGCAAATGATAGCGGACGAGGACAAGGACCTGACGGCGGTGGCGCACGGTGTGGCAGGGACCTGGACGGAGCCGAGGACGATGGCGGGGCAGGGTCCTGGATAGGGACGAGGACGACGACGGCGTGCGGATGTCGGCGGTGGCGCAAGGCGTGCGTGGCAGGGACCTGGACGGGGATGAGGACGGCGGCGGCGCGCGGATGACGGCGGTGGCACGTGGCATGGTAGGCACCCGAACGGGGACGATGACGACGGCATGCCCGGATGACGGCGGTGGCGCATGCGTGGCAGGGACCTAGACGGGGACAAGGACGACGGAGCTGTGTGGATAATGGTGGAGGCGCACGGCGTGCAGGGACCTAGATGGGCACGATGACGACGGCGGCGTGCGGATGACGTCGGCAGCGCACGGCGGGAGGGGGCCGGGCGGGGACGAGCGGGGTGCACAGGCGTGGCGGAGAGGACGAGTGGGGCACACGGCGCGGCGAAGAGGACGAGCGGGGTGCGACGGAGCTCTTGGCGGTGGGCAGATTCACGAACCCGGAGGAGGAACAAGAGATCCAGATCGGCCCCTCGTATATATAGGTCAGGCAACTTTAGTCCCGGTTGAAGCCAAAAATTGGGACTAAAAGATCTTTAGTCCCGGTTTGAGGCTCCAACCAGGACTAAAGGTTCTGACCTTTAGTCTCGGCTGGAGCCTCAAACCGGGATGAAAGGGGCTAAAGATCTTTTGGTTCTGGTTTGTGGCCTAAACCGGGACTAAAGTTCGCTTTTGGCGGGCAGTGAAATTGCGGCTTGCCAGCAGTTTCATTTCCCGCCCAGAATTGGTGAGCAGTTCATCTGTTACTTAAATTCTTTATTTCACCCTTTAAATGTTTAATTAACATGCCATAAATTATAATACAATTTTTATATAATGGGAAAAATGTAGTACTTAGTTAAAATCTTATAAATTATTGCTTAACTTGTAAGACTTAGTTGAAATCTTATAAAAATGTAGTACTTAGTTAAAATCTTATAGCACCACACTTACACCGTCATGCAGAAATTCATTTAAACTACAGAAAATAGTAAACCAACTCTAAAAAATCCAAAACTTATCGTTTCCTTAACTTGTGGCACGTAGAAGCATGAGAAAATGTTTGAGGCGCGTGCGACGTTGAAATGCACGAGAGCTGTGGAAACCTAAGAGTTGTAGTCAGGTTTCATGAAATTGAGCGTCCACTTTTTGAAGCATGTACTTTACGTCGATGTCGGAATGGCTTGAAAATTTTTCTGCAGTCATGTAGACCCAAAGTATGTCCCCACACAGAATCTTAAATTTTACTAATCAATTTTAGTACTTATCACATTTATTTTGCGCTGCACCAGACAAAGGAGGTTCAATGACCCCTTCAAAATCATATAATTTTCCATCTACCTCCACCAAACTTGGTTCACTGGGCCATATGAGACCCGAATATAGAAGTTTATTGCCATTTCGGATCGTTTAGGAGGTGGCCTCAGTTCGACATCCAATTAGTTTGTACCATCACGCTGAAATTCATTTAAACTGTATAAAATAGCAAACGAACTCTAAAAAATCCGAAACTTAGCGTTTGCTTAACTTGTGGCACATATAAGCATGAGAAAAAGTTTGAGACCCATGCAACGTTGAAATGCACGTGAGCTGTGGAAACCTAGGAGTTGTAGTAAAGGTTCCATGAAATAGAGCGCCCACTTTGTGAAGCATGTACGTTACGTCGATGTTGGAATGGCTTGAAAATTTTTTTGCAATCATGTAGACCCAAAGTATGTCCTAGATTTTTCTGATCAATTTTGGTACTTATCATATTTATTTTGTGCTTCACCGGAGAAAGGAGGTTCAGTGACCCTTCCAAAATAATATAATTTTGCACCTCCACCCAAACTTGGTTCACTGGGCCATATGAGACCCTGTATAAAAATTCAGTGCCATTTCGGATCATTTAGGGGGTGGCCTCAGTTCGACCTCCAATTAGTTTGTACCGTCACGTAGAGAAATTCATTTAAACTGTAGAAAATAGCAAACCAACTCTGAAAATCCGAAACTTAGCGTTTGCTTAACTTGTGGCACATAGAAGCATGAGAAAACGTTTGAGGCGCATGCGACGTTCAAAACAATAAAGATCTTAGAAAACCTTAGAAATAAATATTTGGGGTACATAAATAAAACACATGATAACAAAGACCTAACAATAAAATTACATATACGATAACAAAGATCTTAGAGTAAAAAGTACATATACGATAACAAAGACCTTTTTCCGAATAGTTGATGTTATCCTCAAAGTCTACAAACGTATTACAACACAGCCACCTCAAAAACATTCTTCTAGCACCCAACTAGGGTCAAAAAGTAGCCAGAGGATGCCGGCGATGGCTACGAGCTGTGATGAACAACGCCTCACAAGATGGAGGTGGAGGGAGCAATGAGGAACCCATGCCGGAGCACCAGATTGGACAGACTCGGACCTGCCCAGCAACCTACAGGGCAGCCCATGCAACAATTACGTTGCACGGACATCCCACCCAACTTCTGTAAGCTCTGGCATTGCTCTATCTTCAAAAATATTCTTCTAGTACCTCTCGTGCATAAGGCTAACTACTCACAATATCATTTGTATGTGAAGAGCTTTCTCCCACAGAATCAGTGCAAAAAAATATCAGCTACCTCTTCGATACTAGCTAGCCCTACCATGGAGAGCTGAGGCTCCCGGACGCCCTGCCGTGGAGAGGCTCGTGCGGTGGCCGTTTTATAAGCGTGAGCAGCGGTGGTAGGTGAGAGGAGTGCAAATCATGCGCGGTGACAGGTGGGAGCAGTGGTGGTCGGTGGTAGGTGGGAGAACCTTTAGTCCCGGTTGGTGGCTAAAACCAGGACTAAAGATACCTTTAGTCCCGGTTTGTGCTAAGAACCGGGATTAAAGGTGACATTTAGTACCAGTTTTTTATTCAACCGGACTAGAGGTCCCCATTCCCGTTGGAGTTTAGTTATGATATGAATTTTGATATATTGAATTTAATTCATTTTCATTTTGATATATTGTTTATATGAATTTTGATATATTGAATTCAGTGATATATTGAATTTAGTGATATGAATTTTGATATATTGTATATATGATTTTTGACATATTGTATATATGAATGTTGATATATTGACTTTGGTGATATTAATTTTGATATATGAAAAATATTGAGTTTACTGATATATTTTGATTTATGAATTTTCATATATGGAAAAAGGCTGACTTTAGCGATATGAATTTTGATATACTGATTTAGTGATATATTGTATATATGTGAATTTTGATATATACTAAATATTGACTTTAGTGAGAAGAGATGGTCGGATGTCTACCTTCGCCGGATATCCAGGTTGGGGCTATGTACATAATCGGGGATTCGATCTAATATTGCCGAATGTACCACGCAATCATCGAAGCATAGTAAGCAATAATATTTTTCAGTAAATTAATATGTTTTAAATACGCTTGTATATATATATACACACTTAAATGTACCGTAGGTAATTGAGCTGATCGGTTGGTTCGCAGAGACACTCTCAAATTTCGGGGTTGATGACATGAAGGTTGAGAGCTTCGATGTAGAAAATGGATGATTCATCCAATGTCAAATTGGCTTTTCCATCGCCGCCAGGAGGGTAGAGGTGATGTACAAATCTTAGAGATGGGAATGAAGGCACCCCACAAGACTAATGCAGAAAAATATGCTGTCATGGCATGTTTAAGGATGCTTGCGAATATTGGGTACAATTTGCCTACATTATCTTCCATGAAGATACAAGCTATAAATGCAGGCTTCTTTCATGAATATTTCAGGCTTTTGTGTAAGAATTGCTCGAAACAACCGAAATGATGTGGTAAACTCGAAGTGGATCTCATAGCTTATATCCATATTTATTGTTATGTCTATATGTTTGGTTCTCATATTCATTTTTTGTCAACACTTACAGGTTGAGGACTATGACTTAACCTACGCAGGTTGCAGCTTTGAAGCCATTCTAAACCAGACAATGTGTCAATTGGGTTATGATTAGGAATATGCCGCTGAAAGACCAACACTCACTACCACTGTTCGCCTAAACGGTCGTTTAGCCCGTGTACCACACCGTGTAAACGCTACACGGTGGTGCACCGTTTCCGTTTT
>JAHUYU010002916.1:0-27396 GCA_030439765.1 Tripidium arundinaceum
TCTTGCCTTTGGTTGCCACTTGTCGCACGGATTGTTTGTGGTAGCTCGTAGGTTGTGACAGGATCTATCTAGCCTTTGTATTCCACCACGTGTTCTTAGGCAAGTTCTTAAAAGGTAAGGCTCTCGTAAAAAGGTTGAGGCTTCGGGTAGGAGTTTTGTCTCCTATTGTTATGTCTTCCGCCTAGTGTACCTGTTGTAAGGACTCAATCTTTATGTTGCAACTGTGTGGTTAAAATAAACCATAGGAGTAAAGTAAGAATCATACGAACCTTGTACCCTCTCGTTGTTCTCCCACCTAGCTATACCTAACTAAGTTATCTTTTAGCTCTTGCACTTTCTTCATCACCCCCTTCCTCCATTATTCGATTACCCCTCTACATTAGGATCTCTTGTTATTATCATTCCTAGCTACCGCTTTCCCTTAGGATAAAATAAATAATGATACCCTGGAATACTCTCAGGTGAAGTGCTACGACGATATATTCTGTGCGCTTGTGGAATACTCTATTTGAGCATAAGAAATACCAACAACTATCATCATCATCATCATTACTAGAGGAAGCATCACTATCCCATGTCCCACAACAAGAATGACCTTTCTTCTTCTTCTTGAATGTCATCTTCTTGCCTTCCTTATCTTTCTTCTTGTCATTCTTCTCATCACTATCACTATTGTAAGGAAAATTGGCAACAAGATGATTCTTGCTTTGCACTTGAAGCATCTTCTAGGTTCTTCCTTTTTCTTAGATGATGCCTTTCTTCTCCTTGCACCATAACCCTTCATCTTCTTGACTTTTGCCAAATCTCCACACAAAGAGAGCCATTTCTTCATCATCTTCATCATCACAAGCAATTGAGCCTTCATATCACTTGACTCATCTTTCTTCTTCGTGCCTTTGATATTGGATGATGAGGCGGTTTTGAATGCCACACTCTTCTTCTTCTCATCCTCTTGGCTAACCCCATCCCTTTCCACACGGTATGTGTTTTGAGTGACCACATCACCTAGTACAAAGTTTGGGGTCATATTCTCCAATCCATCTCTCACAAGAATAGTGACCAAAGTGTCAAACCTTGGAGGCAAGCATCTCAAAAACCTATGGGAGAAGTCTTTATCTTCCACTTTCTCACCCAAGCTCTTTAGATCATTGACAATCACTTGGAGCCTATAGAACATCTTTAGAATGCTTTCTCCCTCTTGCATCTTGAAGCTTGTCAATTTGTCCTTGAGAATATACAATTTCGCTCCCTTGGCCGCTTTTGTGCCCTCAAATGATTCTTCCAATCTCTTCCACACATCATGAGCAAACTCAAGATCCTTGATTTGCTCAAATATCTTGACATCAATAGCATCATACAAAGTGTTGAGAGCAATGTCATTGAATTGGAGCTTCTCATCTTCTCTTGGAATGGGGTGTGCCGCATCGGCAATCTCAATCTTTGTTTCCACAATCTCCCAAATCTTTCTATTCATTGATTTCAAGTGTGTGCACATGTTTTTCTTCCAATAATCATAGCTTGTCCCATCAAATAGAGGTGGCTTGCCAATATGGTTGATTTTCGCCATTGTTACACCGAAGGATGTTATGCCTCAAATAAACGGTGATCACTGCTCCGATACCACTTGATAGGATCTAAATGGCTAGAGGGGGTGAATAGCCTAATAAAATTTTCTACAAAGCACTAGAGCAACTTGTTAGACAATTAAATGGCGGTAAGGCAAACTAAGTGCTCTAGCTCTAATTCACTCAAGCAAGCCTCCTACAATGCTAGTTGCTATGATCACTAAGTTGGATTTCACTCAATCAAACAATATAGCAACTACTTACTATACTAGTGAGCTAGCTAGAAAACTAATTACAACTAATTATTACTAAAAGCTACTCAACTAGCTAGGCAAGCACACAAGCAAGCTCTACATAATTAAGCTAGGAATTGAAAGTGTAAGGATAGAGCTTTATACCAAACCCGGCAAGAGATAAATATCAATCAATTGAACACCAAGGTGACACAAGATTTATCCCCGTGGTTCGGTTGCTTGCCGGCAACCTACGTCCACGTTGTGGCGAGACACTCACTTGGTGGCTCACGTGCTAATAGGCATCACATGCCAAGCCCAACACTTGGGTGCCATAAGAACCAACACAAGAGAGGCTACACAAGCCACAATTTCCACTAGAGTTGCCTTCTCTTGATTTCTCCTCATTTATATTGGGTCGGAAAGATGAATTTAGTTATTTTGAGCCCAACTTTATATGCTTTTCCATTATTCCTGCACAAAATATATAATACACCAAAACTAGTGGAAATAGTTAATATAAACACCTATCACTATAGTTTGGTGGTTATTTTTTGTTAATTTTAGATAAATGTTGGCGTAAATATTAGTCATTAGTAACCGCCAACAGCCACTACCTCAGAAAATCTTTTCTGTAGTAGTGTGCCACCACCTAGATGGCTTGGAGCAGCGGAGGATCGTTGAGCGGCTTTAGTGATTGTTGCTGGCTCCGATCGTGGTGATTGTGAGGGGTTCTTGTGCCTATTCCCCACAGGAGATTCGCGAAAGGCAACTCTAGTGGAAATTGTGGCTTGTGTAGCCTCTCTTGTGTTGGTTCTTATGGCACCCAAGTGTTGGGCTTGGCATGTGATGCCTATTAGCACGTGAGCCACCAAGTGAGTGTCTCGCCACAACGTGGACGTAGGTTGCCGGCAAGCAACCGAACCACGGGGATAAATCTTGTGTCACCTTGGTGTTCAATTGATTGATATTTATCTCTTGCCGGGTTTGGTATAAAGCTCTATCCTTACACTTTCAATTCCTAGCTTAATTATGTAGAGCTTGCTTGTGTGCTTGCCTAGCTAGTTGAGTAGCTTTTAGTAATAATTAGTTGTAATTAGTTTTCTAGCTAGCTCACTAGTATAGTAAGTAGTTGCTATATTGTTTGATTGAGTGAAATCCAACTTAGTGATCATAGCAACTAGCATTGTAGGAGGCTTGCTTGAGTGAATTAGAGCTAGAGCACTTAGTTTGCCTTACCGCCATTTAATTGTCTAACAAGTTGCTCTAGTGCTTTGTAGAAAATTTTATTAGGCTATTCACCCCCTCTAGCCATTTAGATCCTATCAAGTGGTATCGGAGCAGTGATCACCGTTTATTTGAGGCATAACATCCTTCGGTGTAACAATGGCGAAAATCAACCATATTGGCAAGCCACCTCTATTTGATGGGACAAGCTATGATTATTGGAAGAAAAACATGTGCACACACTTGAAATCAATGAATAGAAAGATTTGGGAGATTGTGGAAACAAAGATTGAGATTGCCGATGCGGCACACCCCATTCCAAGAGAAGATGAGAAGCTCCAATTCAATGACATTGCTCTCAACACTTTGTATGATGCTATTGATGTCAAGATATTTGAGCAAATCAAGGATCTTGAGTTTGCTCATGATGTGTGGAAGAGATTGGAAGAATCATTTGAGGGCACAAAAGCGGCCAAGGGAGCGAAATTTGTATATTCTCAAGGACAAATTGACAAGCTTCAAGATGCAAGAGGGAGAAAGCATTCTAAAGATGTTCTATAGGCTCCAAGTGATTGTCAATGATCTAAAGAGCTTGGGTGAGAAAGTGGAAGATAAAGACTTCTCCCATAGGTTTTTGAGATGCTTGCCTCCAAGGTTTGACACTTTGGTCACTATTCTTGTGAGAGATGGATTGGAGAATATGACCCCAAACTTTGTACTAGGTGATGTGGTCACTCAAAACACATACCGTGTGGAAAGGGATGGGGTTAGCCAAGAGGATGAGAAGAAGAAGAGTGTGGCATTCAAAACCGCCTCATCATCCAATATCAAAGGCACGAAGAAGAAAGATGAGTCAAGTGATATGAAGGCTCAATTGCTTGTGATGATGAAGATGATGAAGAAATGGCTCTCTTTGTGTGGAGATTTGGCAAAAGTCAAGAAGATGAAGGGTTATGGTGCAAGGAGAAGAAAGGCATCATCTAAGAAAAAGGAAGAACCTAGAAGATGCTTCAAGTGCAAAAGCAAGAATCATCTTGTTGCCAATTTTCCTTACAATAGTGATAGTGATGAGAAGAATGACAAGAAGAAAGATAAGGAAGGCAAGAAGATGACATTCAAGAAGAAGAAGAAAGGTCATTCTTGTTGTGGGACATGGGATAGTGATGCTTCCTCTAGTAATGATGATGTATGATGATAGTTGTTGGTATTTCTTATGCTCAAATAGAGTATTCCACAAGCGCACAGAATATATCGTCGTAGCACTTCACCTGAGAGTATTCCAGGGTATCATTATTTATTTTATCCTAAGGGAAAGCGGTAGCTAGGAATGATAATAAACAAGAGATCCTAATGTAGAGGGGTAATCGAATAATGGAGGAAGGGGGTGATGAAGAAAGTGCAAAGAGCTAAAAGATAACTTAGTTAGGTATAGCTAGGTGGGAGAACAACGAGAGGGTACAAGGTTCGTATGATTCTTACTTTACTCCTATGGTTTATTTTAACCACACAGTTGCAACATAAAGATTGAGTCCTTACAACAGGTACACTAGGCGGAAGACATAACAATAGGAGACAAAACTCCTACCCGAAGCCTCAACTTTTTACGAGAGCCTTACCTTTTAAGAACTTGCCTAAGAACACGTGGTGGAATACAAAGGCTAGATAGATCCTGTCACAACCTACGAGCTACCACAAACAATCCGTGCGACAAGTGGCAACCAAAGGCAAGATTGAGTATAAGCACCACGCTTACAACTTCTCTCACTACTCTAATTGTGATCACACAGGCCAATTAGAGCACCTAATGATAGGTGATGATCGTGTACAAGTGTGGTTACAGAATCATCAAGCTATTATAGAGCAACTATGTATACCAAAGTAAACCACAACAACACTATAAATAGTATAATGTTGCACAAAGTAAATGCTAAGTAAAGTAAAGCAAATGTTAAGCTTGGGGGAACTTGTTGATAGTGAAAATGTCACACTTTCACATACTCAAAATCACCGTCAACAGCCTTAGGTCAAAGGGAGGCAAGCATATCATGAGCATATTTTAATAATAACAAGTTCCACTTGTACTTGAGTATTTTTATGCAGCTTTAAGCAAGACTGGAGCAAAGTGAGCTGGTGGACCCAGATAGGGGGGGTTGGCCAACCCCACCTATGGGACCACCAGCCACTCCACATCACCACAATCCAAGTGAAGCATCCTCAAATCAATCTCCACCCTTGGATGAAGTTTGTGCTTCCTCTCAATGGTGAGAGATGAACACCCATGGATTGATGGACCCACAAGCAAGGTGATCCGACATCAAGTGGACCCACAAGCTCACACACCTAACAAGGAAGCTCTCTAGAGGTCCCACAAGCAAGGGAGGGTGGGCCACCTGTCATAGGGGGACGGCCGACCCTCCCTAGGTCGGTCGACCTCCCAAGATGCTCCACCGACTTTGCTATCGCCTCATTGCATGCCTCCATGCTCAAGCTTGATCTCCACCCTCCATTTATGGTTGGTTTGATCCAAGGGCCATCAATGGTGATCACGCGGATCATTAACGTGGCAACTACTCCCTCTACCCCTATAAAAGGATGCTCATACCTCCTTCTCAAAGCATGAAGAAAGAAAGGAACAAGCTAAGAAGCTCAAGTTTAGTTTAGTTCCACTCCTCTTAGTAGGATAGTCTAGTGTGGGAGTTAGAGTAGAGTCGAGCTTTGCTCAGGTTCTCGAAGCTGGTCTTCTGGTCTGGTATAGCTCTTGTACCTTTTCTATTTTGTAAAACTTTACTTTATTCAATATATTACTCTTGCTTTACTTTACTTAGCATTTACTTTGTGCAACATTATACTATTTATAGTGTTGTTGTGGTTTACTTTGGTATACATAGTTGCTCTATAATAGCTTGATGATTCTGTAACCACACTTGTACACGATCATCACCTATCATTAGGTGCTCTAATTGGCCTGTGTGATCACAATTAGAGTAGTGAGAGAAGTTGTAAGCGTGGTGCTTATACTCAATCTTGCCTTTGGTTGCCACTTGTCGCACGGATTGTTTGTGGTAGCTCGTAGGTTGTGACAGGATCTATCTAGCCTTTGTATTCCACCACGTGTTCTTAGGCAAGTTCTTAAAAGGTAAGGCTCTCGTAAAAAGGTTGAGGCTTCGGGTAGGAGTTTTGTCTCCTATTGTTATGTCTTCCGCCTAGTGTACCTGTTGTAAGGACTCAATCTTTATGTTGCAACTGTGTGGTTAAAATAAACCATAGGAGTAAAGTAAGAATCATACGAACCTTGTACCCTCTCGTTGTTCTCCCACCTAGCTATACCTAACTAAGTTATCTTTTAGCTCTTTGCACTTTCTTCATCACCCCCTTCCTCCATTATTCGATTACCCCTCTACATTAGGATCTCTTGTTTATTATCATTCCTAGCTACCGCTTTCCCTTAGGATAAAATAAATAATGATACCCTGGAATACTCTCAGGTGAAGTGCTACGACGATATATTCTGTGCGCTTGTGGAATACTCTATTTGAGCATAAGAAATACCAACAACTATCATCATCATCATCATTACTAGAGGAAGCATCACTATCCCATGTCCCACAACAAGAATGACCTTTCTTCTTCTTCTTGAATGTCATCTCTTGCCTTCCTTATCTTTCTTCTTGTCATTCTTCTCATCACTATCACTATTGTAAGGAAAATTGGCAACAAGATGATTCTTGCTTTTGCACTTGAAGCATCTTCTAGGTTCTTCCTTTTTCTTAGATGATGCCTTTCTTCTCCTTGCACCATAACCCTTCATCTTCTTGACTTTTGCCAAATCTCCACACAAAGAGAGCCATTTCTTCATCATCTTCATCATCACAAGCAATTGAGCCTTCATATCACTTGACTCATCTTTCTTCTTCGTGCCTTTGATATTGGATGATGAGGCGGTTTTGAATGCCACACTCTTCTTCTTCTCATCCTCTTGGCTAACCCCATCCCTTTCCACACGGTATGTGTTTTGAGTGACCACATCACCTAGTACAAAGTTTGGGGTCATATTCTCCAATCCATCTCTCACAAGAATAGTGACCAAAGTGTCAAACCTTGGAGGCAAGCATCTCAAAAACCTATGGGAGAAGTCTTTATCTTCCACTTTCTCACCCAAGCTCTTTAGATCATTGACAATCACTTGGAGCCTATAGAACATCTTTAGAATGCTTTCTCCCTCTTGCATCTTGAAGCTTGTCAATTTGTCCTTGAGAATATACAATTTCGCTCCCTTGGCCGCTTTTGTGCCCTCAAATGATTCTTCCAATCTCTTCCACACATCATGAGCAAACTCAAGATCCTTGATTTGCTCAAATATCTTGACATCAATAGCATCATACAAAGTGTTGAGAGCAATGTCATTGAATTGGAGCTTCTCATCTTCTCTTGGAATGGGGTGTGCCGCATCGGCAATCTCAATCTTTGTTTCCACAATCTCCCAAATCTTTCTATTCATTGATTTCAAGTGTGTGCACATGTTTTTCTTCCAATAATCATAGCTTGTCCCATCAAATAGAGGTGGCTTGCCAATATGGTTGATTTTCGCCATTGTTACACCGAAGGATGTTATGCCTCAAATAAACGGTGATCACTGCTCCGATACCACTTGATAGGATCTAAATGGCTAGAGGGGGTGAATAGCCTAATAAAATTTTCTACAAAGCACTAGAGCAACTTGTTAGACAATTAAATGGCGGTAAGGCAAACTAAGTGCTCTAGCTCTAATTCACTCAAGCAAGCCTCCTACAATGCTAGTTGCTATGATCACTAAGTTGGATTTCACTCAATCAAACAATATAGCAACTACTTACTATACTAGTGAGCTAGCTAGAAAACTAATTACAACTAATTATTACTAAAAGCTACTCAACTAGCTAGGCAAGCACACAAGCAAGCTCTACATAATTAAGCTAGGAATTGAAAGTGTAAGGATAGAGCTTTATACCAAACCCGGCAAGAGATAAATATCAATCAATTGAACACCAAGGGAGCGAAATTGTATATTCTCAAGGACAAATTGACAAGCTTCAAGATGCAAGAGGGAGAAAGCATTCTAAAGATGTTCTATAGGCTCCAAGTGATTGTCAATGATCTAAAGAGCTTGGGTGAGAAAGTGGAAGATAAAGACTTCTCCCATAGGTTTTTGAGATGCTTGCCTCCAAGGTTTGACACTTTGGTCACTATTCTTGTGAGAGATGGATTGGAGAATATGACCCCAAACTTTGTACTAGGTGATGTGGTCACTCAAAACACATACCGTGTGGAAAGGGATGGGGTTAGCCAAGAGGATGAGAAGAAGAAGAGTGTGGCATTCAAAACCGCCTCATCATCCAATATCAAAGGCACGAAGAAGAAAGATGAGTCAAGTGATATGAAGGCTCAATTGCTTGTGATGATGAAGATGATGAAGAAATGGCTCTCTTTGTGTGGAGATTTGGCAAAAGTCAAGAAGATGAAGGGTTATGGTGCAAGGAGAAGAAAGGCATCATCTAAGAAAAAGGAAGAACCTAGAAGATGCTTCAAGTGCAAAAGCAAGAATCATCTTGTTGCCAATTTTCCTTACAATAGTGATAGTGATGAGAAGAATGACAAGAAGAAAGATAAGGAAGGCAAGAAGATGACATTCAAGAAGAAGAAGAAAGGTCATTCTTGTTGTGGGACATGGGATAGTGATGCTTCCTCTAGTAATGATGATGATGATGATAGTTGTTGGTATTTCTTATGCTCAAATAGAGTATTCCACAAGCGCACAGAATATATCGTCGTAGCACTTCACCTGAGAGTATTCCAGGGTATCATTATTTATTTTATCCTAAGGGAAAGCGGTAGCTAGGAATGATAATAAACAAGAGATCCTAATGTAGAGGGGTAATCGAATAATGGAGGAAGGGGGTGATGAAGAAAGTGCAAAGAGCTAAAAGATAACTTAGTTAGGTATAGCTAGGTGGGAGAACAACGAGAGGGTACAAGGTTCGTATGATTCTTACTTTACTCCTATGGTTTATTTTAACCACACAGTTGCAACATAAAGATTGAGTCCTTACAACAGGTACACTAGGCGGAAGACATAACAATAGGAGACAAAACTCCTACCCGAAGCCTCAACCTTTTTACGAGAGCCTTACCTTTTAAGAACTTGCCTAAGAACACGTGGTGGAATACAAAGGCTAGATAGATCCTGTCACAACCTACGAGCTACCACAAACAATCCGTGCGACAAGTGGCAACCAAAGGCAAGATTGAGTATAAGCACCACGCTTACAACTTCTCTCACTACTCTAATTGTGATCACACAGGCCAATTAGAGCACCTAATGATAGGTGATGATCGTGTACAAGTGTGGTTACAGAATCATCAAGCTATTATAGAGCAACTATGTATACCAAAGTAAACCACAACAACACTATAAATAGTATAATGTTGCACAAAGTAAATGCTAAGTAAAGTAAAGCAAGAGTAATATATTGAATAAAGTAAAGTTTTACAAAATAGAAAAGGTACAAGAGCTATACCAGACCAGAAGACCAGCTTCGAGAACCTGAGCAAAGCTCGACTCTACTCTAACTCCCACACTAGACTATCCTACTAAGAGGAGTGGAACTAAACTAAACTTGAGCTTCTTAGCTTGTTCCTTTCTTTCTTCATGCTTTGAGAAGGAGGTATGAGCATCCTTTTATAGGGTAGAGGGAGTAGTTGCCACGTTAATGATCCGCGTGATCACCATTGATGGCCCTTGGATCAAACCAACCATAAATGGAGGGTGGAGATCAAGCTTGAGCATGGAGGCATGCAATGAGGCGATAGCAAAGTCGGTGGAGCATCTTGGGAGGTCGACCGACCTAGGGAGGGTCGGCCGTCCCCCTATGACAGGTGGCCCACCCTCCCTTGCTTGTGGGACCTCTAGAGAGCTTCCTTGTTAGGTGTGTGAGCTTGTGGGTCCACTTGATGTCGGATCACCTTGCTTGTGGGTCCATCAATCCATGGGTGTTCATCTCTCACCATTGAGAGGAAGCACAAACTTCATCCAAGGGTGGAGATTGATTTGAGGATGCTTCACTTGGATTGTGGTGATGTGGAGTGGCTGGTGGTCCCATAGGTGGGGTTGGCCAACCCCCCCTATCTGGGTCCACCAGCTCACTTTGCTCCAGTCTTGCTTAAAGCTGCATAAAAATACTCAAGTACAAGTGGAACTTGTTATTTATTAAAATATGCTCATGATATGCTTGCCTCCCTTTGACCTAAGGCTGTTGACGGTGATTTTGAGTATGTGAAAGTGTGACATTTTCACTATCAACAAGTTCCCCCAAGCTTAACATTTGCTCGTCCCAAGCAAACAATTAAAATTTAGCCTCGGTGGATCAGGAGTTGCTACTATGCTTCATATTTCAATAGTACCATGTGTACAGCAAACATATTTCTCTTTGAATGGAAAAATTAGCAATGTTGAAAACTCACCCATATTACCTTAGTCCTTCATGGGGCTTATGGCTTTTACCTTGTCTTGGGTGGTTGAGAGATAGAACAGCTTTGATTTGAGCACTATTTTTCTTATTCCGCATAAGTTTCATATCGGAGGTTTTTGCAATATTTTTCAAAAGAAAGCTTAATGTTCCTCATATGGTACTCTCATGTCGCTCAAATGGTGTATGGTTCCTCACCAAGGCATAATTTTGAGTTGCCTTCTTAATCCTACTTTGGGTAGGATAAAAGATGTAGCATACCGAAAGCCCTAGTTTGGTTTTGGCTAATTAATGACAACCTAAGTGTACTAACCTTTGTCATGAGTGATATGCAAAGACAGGTTGGTACATGCCAAGTGATGGAGCTAGATGATGGTCATGGTGAAGGTGATGGCCAAAAGATGGATCAAGTGCTCCACATTTGGAAAAGAAGAAAGAGAAAAACAAAATGGGCTCAAGGCAAAGGTATAATTGATAGGGCCATTTTGTTTTGGCACTCAAGACACCATAGAGGGTGTGAGTGTGTTTAGGATAGATAGCCGTACTATTAAGAGGGGCGATCTCGATGCAAAATGGTTATCTCAGTGCCTAGGTGAATGAATTCCATGCATATGCATTAGGACCTAGTGAGCTAACTATTAACCCTTGAAAAATACTTGAAAAATTGCTAGCACACGTGCACATGGGTTATACACTTTGTGGTTAGCAACCTGGAAGAAAGGGTGAAGTGATTGAAGAGATAGAAAATCAAAAGGCGGCGAAGGTAGGTGACCGGACTCGCCTCTTGGTCCTGACCGGACTCTGAGAGCGTCCGGTCACTCGACGCTGTGCAGGCGCGGTGCCCTGATCGGACCCGGCGGTGGCAAGGCGCGCGTGTTCGGTCACGTGACGTGGTGCGCTGGCGCTGGGCGAGGTACTGACCGGACGCTGGGCGCGTCCGATCGTGTCTGATCTATGCGTCCGGTCAAGATTTGGCCGCTCGGGGACCTCTCTAGAAGTGATCGGACGCTGCTGGCCGGCGCGTCCGGTCACACTTTAACGGGCACGAGCAGTAAAGTAGCCATTAGGATTGAACGGCAGAGGTCAAACGCGAGGGACATGTGGCCGCATCCAGGCGACCGGACACTGCCTGACCGGACTCGGCGCACGTCCGGTCGGCGCGTCCGGTCAGTGCGCAGGAGCCCAACGGCTATTTGCTTGTTGGGGCTTCTATTTAAATGGGTGGGCCTGTTCATGCTCACTCTCTTGACACTCTAACTTGTTGATACACCTTGTGAGCATACCCCCTCACCTCCCACTCATTCTCTTGCTTGATTGTGCATCCAAAGTGAGATTGGGAGTGATCCAAAGTGCATTTGCTTAGAGTTTGAGCATCTAGTGGCACTAGTGATTGTTGAGCAATGGATTTGCTTATTATTCTTGGTGATTGCCATCACCTAGATGGCTTGGAGCTGCTGTGGAGCATTGGCACGAGTTGGTGATTGTTCGTGGACATCTCCTAGTGATTTGCAAGGGGTTCTTGCGCCTATTCCCCGCGGAAGTTTGGGAAAGGTGACTCTAATAAATTGCTCGTGTCATTGAGCTACCACCACCTGTGGGTAGGTGCATGCAGCACCCTTGTGTAGGGCTAGGCATTGGAAGCCTATTAGCTCGGGCACCACCAAGTGGTTGGTCGACACAACGGGGACTAGCGTGCCGGCAAGCCCGTGAACCTCAGGAGAAAAATACGTGTGTCATTTGTCTCTTGATATTCTCCCGGTATTCACTTGGTATTCATATTGATTGATTGATCATATCTCTTGCCCGGCTTCGGTAAAAATCTCTCTATCACTTGTATTACATTACTTCATACTTGTACTAGTGGTAGTGATTGTTTAGCTTAGTTGAGTAGCTAGTGTTCTTAGTTGTAATTAACTCTCTAGCTTTCTTGCCTAGGTGTAAAGTAGCAACATAGCTCATCATTGACATAGAGATCATAATATACTAGAATTGCAAATAGGTGGCTTGTCTAACAATTAGAGCTAGAGCAAACCGCATTATCTCTTTGTAATTATCTAACAAGTTGCTCTAGTGATTTTGTAGATTTTTAATTATGCTATTCACCCCCCTCTAGCCATTTAGGACCTTTCAAGTGGTATCAGAGCCATGGTCACCATTAATTTGAGGCTTAACAAACTTCGGTGTTACAATGGCTCAAATCAACCATATGGGGAAGCCACCGCACTTTGATGGCACAAGCTATGATTATTAGAAAAGAAAAATGAATGGTCACTTGAAATCAATGAATAGAAAGATATGGGATGTTGTGGAGAATGACTTTGCGGTGATTGATCCCACCAATCCCACCACAAGAGAAGAAGAGAAGCTCCAATTCAATGACATCGCCATCAACACGTTGTATGATGCTTTGGATGTCAAAGTGTTTGAGCAAATCAAGGATCTTGAGCGTGCACATGAGGTGTGGAATAGATTAGAGGAATCATATGAGGGCACTAAGGCGGTCAAGAGTGCCAAGCTCTATATCCTCAAAGAGAAGCTAGCAAGTTTCAAGATGCAAGAAACCGGAGATGTTTCACCGGTTGCAAGTTATTGTGAATAACTTGAAGAGCTTGGGAGAGAAGGTGGAAGGCAAGGATTTCTCACATAAGTTCTTGAGATGCTTACCACCGAGGTTTGATACTTTGGTGACAATTCTTATGAGAGAATGAGTGGGAGGTGAGGGGGTATGCTCACAAGGTGTATCAACAAGTTAGAGTGTCAAGAGAGTGAGCATGAACAGGCCCACCCATTTAAATAGAAGCCCCAACAAGCAAATAGCCGTTGGGCTCCTGCGCACTGACCGGACGCGCCGACCGGACGTGCGCCGAGTCCGGTCAGGCAGTGTCCGGTCGCCTGGATGCGGCCACATGTCCCTCGCGTTTGACCTCTGCCGTTCAATCCTAATGGCTACTTTACTGCTCGTGCCCGTTAAAGTGTGACCGGACGCGCCGGCCAGCAGCGTCCGATCACTTCTAGAGAGGTCCCCGAGCGGCCAAATCTTGACCGGACGCATAGATCAGACACGATCGGACGCGCCCAGCGTCCGGTCAGTACCTCGCCCAGCGCCAGCGCACCACGTCACGTGACCGAACACGCGCGCCTTGCCACCGCCGGGTCCGATCAGGGCACCGCGCCTGCACAGCGTCGAGTGACCGGACGCTCTCAGAGTCCGGTCAGGACCAAGAGGCGAGTCCGGTCACCTACCTTCGCCGCCTTTTGATTTTCTATCTCTTCAATCACTTCACCCTTTCTTCCAGGTTGCTAACCACAAAGTGTATAACCCATGTGCACGTGTGCTAGCAATTTTTCAAGTATTTTTCAAGGGTTAATAGTTAGCTCACTAGGTCCTAATGCATATGCATGGAATTCATTCACCTAGGCACTGAGATAACCATTTTGCATCGAGATCGCCCCTCTTAATAGTACGGCTATCTATCCTAAACACACTCACACCCTCTATGGTGTCTTGAGTGCCAAAACAAAATGGCCCTATCAATTATACCTTTGCCTTGAGCCCATTTTGTTTTTCTCTTTCTTCTTTTCCAAATGTGGAGCACTTGATCCATCTTTTGGCCATCACCTTCACCATGACCATCATCTAGCTCCATCACTTGGCATGTACCAACCTGTCTTTGCATATCACTCATGACAAAGGTTAGTACACTTAGGTTGTCATTAATTAGCCAAAACCAAGCTAGGGCTTTCGGTATGCTACATCTTTTATCCTACCCAAAGTAGGATTAAGAAGGCAACTCAAAATTATGCCTTGGTGAGGAACCATACACCATTTGAGCGACATGAGAGTACCATATGAGGAACATTAAGCTTTCTTTTGAAAAATATTGCAAAAACCTCCGATATGAAACTTATGCGGAATAAGAAAAATAGTGCTCAAATCAAAGCTGTTCTATCTCTCAACCACCCAAGACAAGGTAAAAGCCATAAGCCCCATGAAGGACTAAGGTAATATGGGTGAGTTTTCAACATTGCTAATTTTTCCATTCAAAGAGAAATATGTTTGCTGTACACATGGTACTATTGAAATATGAAGCATAGTAGCAACTCCTGATCCACCGAGGCTAAATTTTAATTGTTTGCTTGGGACGAGCAAATGTTAAGCTTGGGGGAACTTGTTGATAGTGAAAATGTCACACTTTCACATACTCAAAATCACCGTCAACAGCCTTAGGTCAAAGGGAGGCAAGCATATCATGAGCATATTTTAATAAATAACAAGTTCCACTTGTACTTGAGTATTTTTATGCAGCTTTAAGCAAGACTGGAGCAAAGTGAGCTGGTGGACCCAGATAGGGGGGGTTGGCCAACCCCACCTATGGGACCACCAGCCACTCCACATCACCACAATCCAAGTGAAGCATCCTCAAATCAATCTCCACCCTTGGATGAAGTTTGTGCTTCCTCTCAATGGTGAGAGATGAACACCCATGGATTGATGGACCCACAAGCAAGGTGATCCGACATCAAGTGGACCCACAAGCTCACACACCTAACAAGGAAGCTCTCTAGAGGTCCCACAAGCAAGGGAGGGTGGGCCACCTGTCATAGGGGGACGGCCGACCCTCCCTAGGTCGGTCGACCTCCCAAGATGCTCCACCGACTTTGCTATCGCCTCATTGCATGCCTCCATGCTCAAGCTTGATCTCCACCCTCCATTTATGGTTGGTTTGATCCAAGGGCCATCAATGGTGATCACGCGGATCATTAACGTGGCAACTACTCCCTCTACCCCTATAAAAGGATGCTCATACCTCCTTCTCAAAGCATGAAGAAAGAAAGGAACAAGCTAAGAAGCTCAAGTTTAGTTTAGTTCCACTCCTCTTAGTAGGATAGTCTAGTGTGGGAGTTAGAGTAGAGTCGAGCTTTGCTCAGGTTCTCGAAGCTGGTCTTCTGGTCTGGTATAGCTCTTGTACCTTTTCTATTTTGTAAAACTTTACTTTATTCAATATATTACTCTTGCTTTACTTTACTTAGCATTTACTTTGTGCAACATTATACTATTTATAGTGTTGTTGTGGTTTACTTTGGTATACATAGTTGCTCTATAATAGCTTGATGATTCTGTAACCACACTTGTACACGATCATCACCTATCATTAGGTGCTCTAATTGGCCTGTGTGATCACAATTAGAGTAGTGAGAGAAGTTGTAAGCGTGGTGCTTATACTCAATCTTGCCTTTGGTTGCCACTTGTCGCACGGATTGTTTGTGGTAGCTCGTAGGTTGTGACAGGATCTATCTAGCCTTTGTATTCCACCACGTGTTCTTAGGCAAGTTCTTAAAAGGTAAGGCTCTCGTAAAAAGGTTGAGGCTTCGGGTAGGAGTTTTGTCTCCTATTGTTATGTCTTCCGCCTAGTGTACCTGTTGTAAGGACTCAATCTTTATGTTGCAACTGTGTGGTTAAAATAAACCATAGGAGTAAAGTAAGAATCATACGAACCTTGTACCCTCTCGTTGTTCTCCCACCTAGCTATACCTAACTAAGTTATCTTTTAGCTCTTTGCACTTTCTTCATCACCCCCTTCCTCCATTATTCGATTACCCCTCTACATTAGGATCTCTTGTTTATTATCATTCCTAGCTACCGCTTTCCCTTAGGATAAAATAAATAATGATACCCTGGAATACTCTCAGGTGAAGTGCTACGACGATATATTCTGTGCGCTTGTGGAATACTCTATTTGAGCATAAGAAATACCAACAACTATCATCATCATCATCATTACTAGAGGAAGCATCACTATCCCATGTCCCACAACAAGAATGACCTTTCTTCTTCTTCTTGAATGTCATCTTCTTGCCTTCCTTATCTTTCTTCTTGTCATTCTTCTCATCACTATCACTATTGTAAGGAAAATTGGCAACAAGATGACATTCAAGAAGAAGAAGAAAGGTCATTCTTGTTGTGGGACATGGGATAGTGATGCTTCCTCTAGTAATGATGATGATGATGATAGTTGTTGGTATTTCTTATGCTCAAATAGAGTATTCCACAAGCGCACAGAATATATCGTCGTAGCACTTCACCTGAGAGTATTCCAGGGTATCATTATTTATTTTATCCTAAGGGAAAGCGGTAGCTAGGAATGATAATAAACAAGAGATCCTAATGTAGAGGGGTAATCGAATAATGGAGGAAGGGGGTGATGAAGAAAGTGCAAAGAGCTAAAAGATAACTTAGTTAGGTATAGCTAGGTGGGAGAACAACGAGAGGGTACAAGGTTCGTATGATTCTTACTTTACTCCTATGGTTTATTTTAACCACACAGTTGCAACATAAAGATTGAGTCCTTACAACAGGTACACTAGGCGGAAGACATAACAATAGGAGACAAAACTCCTACCCGAAGCCTCAACCTTTTTACGAGAGCCTTACCTTTTAAGAACTTGCCTAAGAACACGTGGTGGAATACAAAGGCTAGATAGATCCTGTCACAACCTACGAGCTACCACAAACAATCCGTGCGACAAGTGGCAACCAAAGGCAAGATTGAGTATAAGCACCACGCTTACAACTTCTCTCACTACTCTAATTGTGATCACACAGGCCAATTAGAGCACCTAATGATAGGTGATGATCGTGTACAAGTGTGGTTACAGAATCATCAAGCTATTATAGAGCAACTATGTATACCAAAGTAAACCACAACAACACTATAAATAGTATAATGTTGCACAAAGTAAATGCTAAGTAAAGTAAAGCAAGAGTAATATATTGAATAAAGTAAAGTTTTACAAAATAGAAAAGGTACAAGAGCTATACCAGACCAGAAGACCAGCTTCGAGAACCTGAGCAAAGCTCGACTCTACTCTAACTCCCACACTAGACTATCCTACTAAGAGGAGTGGAACTAAACTAAACTTGAGCTTCTTAGCTTGTTCCTTTCTTTCTTCATGCTTTGAGAAGGAGGTATGAGCATCCTTTTATAGGGGTAGAGGGAGTAGTTGCCACGTTAATGATCCGCGTGATCACCATTGATGGCCCTTGGATCAAACCAACCATAAATGGAGGGTGGAGATCAAGCTTGAGCATGGAGGCATGCAATGAGGCGATAGCAAAGTCGGTGGAGCATCTTGGGAGGTCGACCGACCTAGGGAGGGTCGGCCGTCCCCCTATGACAGGTGGCCCACCCTCCCTTGCTTGTGGGACCTCTAGAGAGCTTCCTTGTTAGGTGTGTGAGCTTGTGGGTCCACTTGATGTCGGATCACCTTGCTTGTGGGTCCATCAATCCATGGGTGTTCATCTCTCACCATTGAGAGGAAGCACAAACTTCATCCAAGGGTGGAGATTGATTTGAGGATGCTTCACTTGGATTGTGGTGATGTGGAGTGGCTGGTGGTCCCATAGGTGGGGTTGGCCAACCCCCCCTATCTGGGTCCACCAGCTCACTTTGCTCCAGTCTTGCTTAAAGCTGCATAAAAATACTCAAGTACAAGTGGAACTTGTTATTTATTAAAATATGCTCATGATATGCTTGCCTCCCTTTGACCTAAGGCTGTTGACGGTGATTTTGAGTATGTGAAAGTGTGACATTTTCACTATCAACAAGTTCCCCCAAGCTTAACATTTGCTCGTCCCAAGCAAACAATTAAAATTTAGCCTCGGTGGATCAGGAGTTGCTACTATGCTTCATATTTCAATAGTACCATGTGTACAGCAAACATATTTCTCTTTGAATGGAAAAATTAGCAATGTTGAAAACTCACCCATATTACCTTAGTCCTTCATGGGGCTTATGGCTTTTACCTTGTCTTGGGTGGTTGAGAGATAGAACAGCTTTGATTTGAGCACTATTTTTCTTATTCCGCATAAGTTTCATATCGGAGGTTTTTGCAATATTTTTCAAAAGAAAGCTTAATGTTCCTCATATGGTACTCTCATGTCGCTCAAATGGTGTATGGTTCCTCACCAAGGCATAATTTTGAGTTGCCTTCTTAATCCTACTTTGGGTAGGATAAAAGATGTAGCATACCGAAAGCCCTAGCTTGGTTTTGGCTAATTAATGACAACCTAAGTGTACTAACCTTTGTCATGAGTGATATGCAAAGACAGGTTGGTACATGCCAAGTGATGGAGCTAGATGATGGTCATGGTGAAGGTGATGGCCAAAAGATGGATCAAGTGCTCCACATTTGGAAAAGAAGAAAGAGAAAAACAAAATGGGCTCAAGGCAAAGGTATAATTGATAGGGCCATTTTGTTTTGGCACTCAAGACACCATAGAGGGTGTGAGTGTGTTTAGGATAGATAGCCGTACTATTAAGAGGGGCGATCTCGATGCAAAATGGTTATCTCAGTGCCTAGGTGAATGAATTCCATGCATATGCATTAGGACCTAGTGAGCTAACTATTAACCCTTGAAAAATACTTGAAAAATTGCTAGCACACGTGCACATGGGTTATACACTTTGTGGTTAGCAACCTGGAAGAAAGGGTGAAGTGATTGAAGAGATAGAAAATCAAAAGGCGGCGAAGGTAGGTGACCGGACTCGCCTCTTGGTCCTGACCGGACTCTGAGAGCGTCCGGTCACTCGACGCTGTGCAGGCGCGGTGCCCTGATCGGACCCGGCGGTGGCAAGGCGCGCGTGTTCGGTCACGTGACGTGGTGCGCTGGCGCTGGGCGAGGTACTGACCGGACGCTGGGCGCGTCCGATCGTGTCTGATCTATGCGTCGGTCAAGATTTGGCCGCTCGGGGACCTCTCTAGAAGTGATCGGACGCTGCTGGCCGGCGCGTCCGGTCACACTTTAACGGGCACGAGCAGTAAAGTAGCCATTAGGATTGAACGGCAGAGGTCAAACGCGAGGGACATGTGGCCGCATCCAGGCGACCGGACACTGCCTGACCGGACTCGGCGCACGTCCGGTCGGCGCGTCCGGTCAGTGCGCAGGAGCCCAACGGCTATTTGCTTGTTGGGGCTTCTATTTAAATGGGTGGGCCTGTTCATGCTCACTCTCTTGACACTCTACTTGTTGATACACCTTGTGAGCATACCCCCTACTTGTGTGCTCAAAATTTTAATTGATCCCCTTCCTTTGTCATTTCGTTCCCCCTTAGTTCATTTCTCTTTATCTTTGTGACTTTCTCTCCCTCTTTGTCATTAATTGCCATAAAAGATATGGCTCAAATTTTAGGTTGAGTAAGTCAATCAGTGGGGTGAGTAGGATCAGTATTTCAATTTGGTTCAATCTAGATCACTTGCTTAAGATATTTACTCAGTTTGATCCAATGGCAAGCTTCTTCACACCTCTTGCAAGGGTTATCTTGACAATGTTGAGTTAAACACTCATAGCTCGTTTTCTAGATTCAACACTAGGTTCACAAGCCCACAAACATGTCATATGCTACCACTAAATCAAGTCCAAGATGGAAGCAATAATGGTACCATATAAGCATCAAAATCACTTGATTTTCATGAATGCTCCTAATTACCACCTATTATGTCTTTATGCTTTACACATGTCCTTAGCAAGTATGAATGCCATGTCAATCAACTTTTACCTTGCTTAGTCGAAGTAGAGGCATGACATATAAGTGGGGGTGCATCATCAACTCATGTTGGAGAAATCAAGTATGTTCAATTCATTCCTTAGCTTGCAAAATCTCTTCTCATCAAGTGGCTTGGTGAATATGTCGGCAAGTTGATCATCAGTGCCCACACTCTCAATTGCAATGTCCCCTTTCATTTGGTGATCTCTAATGAAATGATGCCTTATGTCAATGTGTTTGGTTCTTGAATGTTGAACCAGATTGTGTGAGCTTCTCGGCACTCTCATTGTCACATAGCAATGGTACTTGTTTATATTTGATTCTAAAGTCCTCCAAAGTTGCCTTCATCCAAAGTAATTGAGCACAACAATTACTGGCGGATATGTCTTTGGCCTCGGCGGTTGATAGTGCAACACTATTTTGCTTCTTTGATGACCAAGATACAAGTGACCTTCCCAAAATTGACATGTGCCCGATGTGCTCTTTCTATCCACTTTGTATCCCGCATAATCAGAGTCCGAATATCCAATCAACTCAAAGTTAGACCCCTTGGGATACCATAATCCAACATTTTGTGTATGCTTCAAGTACCTCAATATTCTTTTTGTTGCCTTCAAATGACTTTCTTTTGGTGAGGCTTGAAATCTTGCACACATACATATGCTAAACATGGCATCTGACCTTGATGCAGTGACATAGAGTAGGCTTCCAATCATGACCGATATAGCTTTTGATCCACCATGTTGCCACTAGTGTCTAAGTCCAAGTGACCATTTGTCCCCATTGGTGTATGAATTGCCTTTGCTTCCTCCAATCCAAATTTCTTGATCATGTCCTTTATGTACTTGCCTTGACTCACAAATGTGCTATTCTTCATTTGCTTGATTTGAAGACCAAGGAAGTAGCTAAGCTCTCCAATCATGGACTTCTCAAATCATTTGCCATCATATTTCCAAATTCTTCACAAAAATCTTGATTTGTTGAACCAAATATGATATCATCAACATATATTTGCAATACAAACAAGTCCTTGCCTATCTTCTTGGTGAAGAGAGTAGTGTCAACCTTACCCATCTTGAACCCTTTAGAGAGAAGAAAATCTCTCAATCTCTCATACCATGCTCTAGATGCTTGCTTCAAACCATATAATGCTTTCTTCAACTTGTAAACATGTTGGGCTTTTTGTCATCTTCAAAACAGGGTGGTTGCTCAACATATACCAATTCATTGATGTACCCATTTAAGAATGCACTCTTCACATCCATTTGATAAAGCTTGATGTTGTGGGCACAAGCATATGCTAACAAGATCCTAATTGCTTCCAATCTTGCAATCGGGCCATATGTTTCTCCAAAGTCAAGACCTTCTACTTGTGTATAGCCTTGTGCTACAATCTTGCTTTGTTCCTTATCACTATCCCATCTTGATCTTGCTTGTTCCTGAACACCCACTTGGTACCAATCATATTGTAGTTATTTGGTCTTTCAAACAATTCCCAAACTTGGTTCCTGTGAAGTTGTTAGCTCTTCATGTATAGCATTAACCCAATCAACATCCATCAATGCATCTTCTATCTTGGTTGGTTCAAATGATGACACAAATGAGTAATGCGGACAAAATGAAGCCAATCTTGATCTTGTTTGCACACCACTTCTAATGTCTCCAACTATTTGATCCAATGGATGATCTCTTGCAATGTGTGTTGGTTGGAGAACTTGAGATTGATCATTTGCTTGATTAACTTGACATGAACTAGCTTGTTGATCTTGCCTTTGTTGGACTTGGGCTTCATCATGAGTACCGCTTCCACTAGCTTGATTTTCATTTGCTTGCACATTTGGTGGAGGGAGCACTTGATCTTTGTCATCTTCAACATCAATCACTTCTCTAGGCCTTATATCACCGATATCGATATTCTTCATTGCATTAGCCAATTGAGTACCTCTCACATCATCTAGATTTTCATCTTCATCTTGAGAGTCTTTAGTTTCATCAAATTCAATATCATGCACTTCTTCCACTATTTTGCTTGTGTTGTTCCAAACTCTATATGCTTTACTTGTAGTGGAGTAACCAAGTAAGAAGCCTTCATCACATTTCTTCTCAAATTTGCTCAATCTAGTGCCTTTCTTGAGAATATAGCATTTGCAACCAAACACTCTAAAATATGCAATGTTGGGCTTTCTTCCATTCAATAGCTCATATGGTGTCTTCTCTAGTAGTGGGTGACATAGAACCGGTTGCTACAATAGCAAGCCATGTTGATAGCTTCGGCCCAAAATGAATCACTCACATTATACTCACTAAGCATAGGCCTTGCCATATCAATAAGTGTTCTATTCTTCCTCTCAACAAGGCCATTTGATTGTGGAGTGTACTTGGCCGAGAATTGATGCTTGATTCCAAATTCATCACATAGCTCATCAATCCTTGTGTTCTTGAACTCACTTCCATTGTCACTTCTCACTTTCTTGATTCTAGTATCAAACTCATTTTGACTTCTCTTGACAAATGGCTTAAATATATCAAATACTTCACTTTTGTCAATAAGAAAGAAGACCCATGTGTATCTAGTAAAGTTATCCACTATCACAAAGCCATACTTATTTCCACCAATACTTGTATATGATGTTGGTCCAAATAAATCCATGTGCAACAATTCAAATGCTTTGCTAGTGCTCATCATGCTCTTGTTAGGATGTGTATTTCCAACTTGTTTACCGGTTTGACAAGAGCTACACAATTTATCCTTTTCAAACACCACATCTTTCAAGCCTTTCACTAGATCGTGCTTGATAAGTCTATTCAATTGTCTCATTCCAACATGACCAAGTCTTCTATGCCATAACCAACCCATGCTAGACGTAGTGAACAAGCATGTTGAGAGTTGAGTTTCACTAGCATTGAAATCAACCAAGTATAGATTCTCATATCTAAATCCTTTGAATATCAAGTTAGAGCCATCTACACTTATGATCTCTACATCATCAACTCCAAATATGCACTTAAATCCAAGATCACAAAGTTGTGCTACCGACAATAGATTGAAATTGAGAGATTCAACTAGCAACACATTGGAAATGCTCATGTCATTGGATACTGCAATCTTACCAAGCCCCTTGACCTTGCCTTTGCCATTGTCACCAAAAGTGATACTATCAAATTCATTATTGCCACTTGTATTGATTGAATTGAACATTCTTGAATCACCGATCATGTGTTGTGTGCACCCACTATCAAGCACTAATGCCTTCCTCTGGCTTTATAATTGACCTACAAGAAAAGATCAATTCTTTTTAGGTACCCAAACCTTTTTGGGTCCTCCAAGGTTAGTGGCTAAGGTCTTTGGCACCCAAATAGCTTTCTTCTTTGAGCCCACAATTGGTGTACCAATGAACTTAGCTTTCACACCATTAACACCCTTGGTAAGCAAATAACAAGAATCAAATTTGATAGAGGATACATTACCATTGTTCTTGTTCTTGCAATATTGCTCTACATGCCCAACTTGCTTGCATCTATTGCAAAACCAACCATTGCCCTTCACAAAACTTGTCTTGTGAGTAGCAAAAGCCGCCTTGCCATTCTTGGGGGTATAGCCCAATCCCTCTTTGTTGAGAGAAAAGCGTTGGCTACCCAAGCACTTAAGCAAGCGGGCCTCACCGCCATAGGCCTTGACTAAAGCGTGAGTGAGCTCATTGACCTCTTTCTTTAGGGTCTCATTTTCCACCATTAGTGAGACATCACAAGTGAAACCATCACTCATAGATGAAGTAGTAGTGGATGAGCTACATGAGGGGTTAGTAGGAGCAACAACAATAGGAGTATAGAATGATTCATCAATGATATCACATGTTATGCCTATGTTGCATGTTTGAATATGTTCCTTCTTATTTTGGCTAACAAGAGAGGAGTAAGGTTCATTAAGCTTAGCATGAGCATTTTCAAGCTCCTCATGGACTTCCACTAGCCTCTTATGAGTTGCCTTTAGCTCCCCAAAGATTGCTCAAGAGCTTGATGCTTCTTGCGCAATTTTTTGTACTCCTTTCTCTTCTTCTCCGTATAAGAATGAGCATCTTCCAACATGGCAAAGGGTTCCTCCTTGGAGGGCGCCTCCTCATCCTCACTCTCACAATCGCTCTCATCATCGGATTGTACCTTAGTGGCCTTAGCCATGAAGCATGTCGATGATGGTGTGTCAAATAGGGAGGGCTTGTCATGAATAGCAATGCTTGCATGCCCCTTCTTCATGGTGGTCTTCCTCTCATCATCGCTATCATCATCATCATCATCACTAGAGGAAGCATCACTATCCATGTGACACAATATGAGTTACCCTTCTTCTTCTTCTTGAGGGTCATCTTCTTTTCCTTCTTTCCTTTCTTTTCCTTCTTCTTGTCTTTCTTGTTATCATCATCATTGTCACTATTATATGGGCAATCCACAATGAGATGATCCTTTCTTTGCACTTGAAGCACCTTCTTAGTTCTTCCTTGTTCTTGGATAAAGCCTTTCTTCTTCTAGCACCATAGCCCTTCTTTTTCATGAATTTGCCAAATCTTCTCACAAAGAGAGCCATCACTTCTTCATCATCACGAGCACTTGAGCCTTCATCTTCACTTGATTCTTCTTTCATTGCTTTGCCCTTGCTCTTGGATGATGAGGTGCCGGCTTTGAATGCTACACTTTTCTTCTTCATCTCTTCTTCTTGGACAACCCTATCCCTTTCCACACGGTATGTGTCTTGTGTGACCACATCACCTAGTACTTGGTTTGGGGTCATTGTCTCCAAGCCATCTCTCATAAGAATTGTCACCAAAGTATCAAAACCTCGGTGGTAAGCATCTCAAGAACTTATGTGAGAAATCCTTGCCTTCCACCTTCTCTCCCAAGCTCTTCAAGTTATTCACAATAACTTGCAACCGGTGAAACATCTCCGGTTTCTTGCATCTTGAAACTTGCTAGCTTCTCTTTGAGGATATAGAGCTTGGCACTCTTGACCGCCTTAGTGCCCTCATATGATTCCTCTAATCTATTCCACACCTCATGTGCACGCTCAAGATCCTTGATTTGCTCAAACACTTTGACATCCAAAGCATCATACAACGTGTTGATGGCGATGTCATTGAATTGGAGCTTCTCTTCTTCTCTTGTGGTGGGATGGTGGGATCAATCACCGCAAAGTCATTCTCCACAACATCCCATATCTTTCTATTCATTGATTTCAAGTGACCATTCATTTTTCTTTTCTAATAATCATAGCTTGTGCCATCAAAGTGCGGTGGCTTCCCCATATGGTTGATTTGAGCCATTGTAACACCGAAGTTTGTTAAGCCTCAAATTAATGGTGACCATGGCTCTGATACCACTTGAAAGGTCCTAAATGGCTAGAGGGGGGTGAATAGCATAATTAAAAATCTACAAAATCACTAGAGCAACTTGTTAGATAATTACAAAGAGATAATGCGGTTTGCTCTAGCTCTAATTGTTAGACAAGCCACCTATTTGCAATTCTAGTATATTATGATCTCTATGTCAATGATGAGCTATGTTGCTACTTTACACCTAGGCAAGAAAGCTAGAGAGTTAATTACAACTAAGAACACTAGCTACTCAACTAAGCTAAACAATCACTACCACTAGTACAAGTATGAAGTAATGTAATACAAGTGATAGAGAGATTTTTACCGAAGCCGGGCAAGAGATATGATCAATCAATCAATATGAATACCAAGTGAATACCGGGAGAATATCAAGAGACAAATGACACACGTATTTTTCTCCTGAGGTTCACGGGCTTGCCGGCACGCTAGTCCCCGTTGTGTCGACCAACCACTTGGTGGTGCCCGAGCTAATAGGCTTCCAATGCCTAGCCCTACACAAGGGTGCTGCATGCACCTACCCACAGGTGGTGGTAGCTCAATGACACGAGCAATTTATTAGAGTCACCTTTCCCAAACTTCCGCGGGGAATAGGCGCAAGAACCCTTGCAAATCACTAGGAGATGTCCACGAACAATCACCAACTCGTGCCAATGCTCCACAGCAGCTCCAAGCCATCTAGGTGATGGCAATCACCAAGAATAATAAGCAAATCCATTGCTCAACAATCACTAGTGCCACTAGATGCTCAAACTCTAAGCAAATGCACTTTGGATCACTCCCAATCTCACTTTGGATGCACAATCAAGCAAGAGAATGAGTGGGAGGTGAGGGGGTATGCTCACAAGGTGTATCAACAAGTTAGAGTGTCAAGAGAGTGAGCATGAACAGGCCCACCCATTTAAATAGAAGCCCCAACAAGCAAATAGCCGTTGGGCTCCTGCGCACTGACCGGACGCGCCGACCGGACGTGCGCCGAGTCCGGTCAGGCAGTGTCCGGTCGCCTGGATGCGGCCACATGTCCCTCGCGTTTGACCTCTGCCGTTCAATCCTAATGGCTACTTTACTGCTCGTGCCCGTTAAAGTGTGACCGGACGCGCCGGCCAGCAGCGTCCGATCACTTCTAGAGAGGTCCCCGAGCGGCCAAATCTTGACCGGACGCATAGATCAGACACGATCGGACGCGCCCAGCGTCCGGTCAGTACCTCGCCCAGCGCCAGCGCACCACGTCACGTGACCGAACACGCGCGCTTGCCACCGCCGGGTCCGATCAGGGCACCGCGCCTGCACAGCGTCGAGTGACCGGACGCTCTCAGAGTCCGGTCAGGACCAAGAGGCGAGTCCGGTCACCTACCTTCGCCGCCTTTTGATTTTCTATCTCTTCAATCACTTCACCCTTTCTTCCAGGTTGCTAACCACAAAGTGTATAACCCATGTGCACGTGTGCTAGCAATTTTTCAAGTATTTTTCAAGGGTTAATAGTTAGCTCACTAGGTCCTAATGCATATGCATGGAATTCATTCACCTAGGCACTGAGATAACCATTTTGCATCGAGATCGCCCCTCTTAATAGTACGGCTATCTATCCTAAACACACTCACACCCTCTATGGTGTCTTGAGTGCCAAAACAAAATGGCCCTATCAATTATACCTTTGCCTTGAGCCCATTTTGTTTTTCTCTTTCTTCTTTTCCAAATGTGGAGCACTTGATCCATCTTTTGGCCATCACCTTCACCATGACCATCATCTAGCTCCATCACTTGGCATGTACCAACCTGTCTTTGCATATCACTCATGACAAAGGTTAGTACACTTAGGTTGTCATTAATTAGCCAAAACCAAACTAGGGCTTTCGGTATGCTACATCTTTTATCCTACCCAAAGTAGGATTAAGAAGGCAACTCAAAATTATGCCTTGGTGAGGAACCATACACCATTTGAG